>OX376185.1:7287206-7463772 GCA_947363905.1 Lithophane semibrunnea
TTTTTGATAAGTTTGACTGATGCTTCTTCTGATGACTGCGACTTCTGATTGGCCTTCTGGTAGAAATCGTTACGTAACGAAAAAGCGTTATGCCCGAAAAAGTCAGTTTCAAGTGTCAAAAAGTGTCTTTTGACACTTAAAACTTGAGACCATACTACATGGCTCTGTATTACAATAATATGCAGCCAAAGTAACTTTGTACCAACCGGGTGTCTCACGACACCTCCCAACTTTATGTATTAAAAAAGAAATTTACCTACCTATTTCACACTTTACGGTCTATTATCCTACACTATAATTTGGAAAAAAAAATGTGTTCTAATTTATCAAAAAAATCAAGTAATAATAAAAACTAAAACCCAACTACGACTTAAAAGGTATAAACAAGACACCACAGACAGACAAATTAAAAATCCGGAGTCACACGTGTTAGGGCATAAATCGAACAGATTACGTGTGATTCCGGATTTTTGTGTGACCTTTTAAGTCGTAGTTGGGTTTTAGTTTTTATTATTACTTGATTTTTTTTTAAATTCTTTTGGGGTTATAATATATATATTTTTGAAATGTGCTCATTAAGCCCTTTCATTTGATACCCAACATGGTACGAATAAACCATATTTTTTTTAAGTTCCTCATTTTATGTCCTCTAGAGGGCGCCATTTTTAATTTAATGTGACTTCACATAGCCTATAACCAGCGGACAATCACGACGCTTCTAACGATACCTCATTTGTCAATTTGTGATAAGTGGTTTGGAAGATAGGAGGGAACAGATGAACATACATACATACATACATACCGGTCAAAATCATAACCCTCCTTTTTTCTTCGCCGTAGTCGGGTAAAAATAAAATGCAATGCCCGTTGCCTGTCGAGTAGTAAGACGATTAAAAGCTAAAAACATTTTTGGGGTTGCACTCGGATAGGGGCGAAGCAGAAGACGCACCCTTCTTCTGCTTCGCCCCTCCATCCTTGAAAGATAAGACGCGTTAATAAATAACACGAGCGGAACTTTGGAAGGTTCTCAAGCCTTGACCCATATACCAACTTGAAATAAGTTTGTTGATTTAAGTTTGATAGGTCACTTTTTTGCAAATCATTGAGAATAAGACACACACGGAAGTTACGTTTTTAATAAACGTCTAAACATTGTGTCGCCCAGAAAAATACCGCAATTCTCTAAATGAAATTTAAAAAAGTGTAAAATGTTTGCAGTCAATAAAACTAAAACCCGACTACCGAAAAATCGCACTTCAAAAAGAATGAAACAAGAAAATATTCTGTGTGAAATTGTTATGTACAAACTATTCAATATTTACCCACAATTCTGAAAACTGAAAGGCAAAAATAAAAACAAAAGATGACAAAAAACAACAAACTAAAAATAAATAAAGCTTCGTTCACACTGCCAACATGAAACAGCGTTATTAAATAACTTGCCACCCACTAATTGCAAAAGCATTAAATATTCCAACATATCGCATACATCAGGGTTCCCGTTCCCATTATCCCAACGGAACGTTCTGATTAACACTAATTCTCGCCCGAATAAAATACTACGGTATAAAGTTATCAACAAGACTGGGACCTCACAAAATATAAACGGGACCTCTAATGGGTCACAAGGGACCTCTTCTTTAATGGCCACTCGTAAATTGAACGAAAATAATTAAAATCGCGTTCGTTCGTACATTCGGAGACCAAAACATGGCCATTAGGAAAGTGGACTCGTATGGCACAAAAGGGTTCTCCATCCGATAAATAAAGAGTTGGGTATGTAGGTGTTGAAGCTAGAGTAATAGGGGACGTCTATGTGTATCTGTCAATGCGAGTGCTCTGTAAATTGGTATAGAAATTCAATGTTGGAGTTCGATTTTTTAGTTGTCTGCTGTCGTTTCGAAAATGTTTTTACCAAACATTGAGCGACAAGAGCGCGGCAGCAACAAGCGGCGTTTGCAGGACATTCGACATTTCTGCCGCACTCTAGTTAGGTAAAAATGTTTGTGCGCGTCAGCTTCACAGAAGCGCTCGCGCGCGACCGTCGTCCGATCACAGCGCGGAAAGACGCGCGCGGCTGCCGCGCGCGATTGCCGCTTTATGTTTGGTCACACCTTAAGAAAACGGTGAATGGTCACACAATAAGAATTCAACTGTCACTAACGAGACACCATAGAATTTTTATTGTTATCGCCTTTTAGGGGCCAATCGACAGTTCTTAGGTCGGCCGTTAAAACCGTTAATGTCAAATACCTACTGGTGAAAATGACAGATTTCGAGAGAGAGACAGAGACGTTGACACGTCGGTCGACGTATATATACCATTTTATTAGATAGCCGTTTACCTATGAGAGTCTACAAATGAAAATTATACTTTTTTACGAAATAAATCGTGGTTGCAAGGCTACACTAAGTCAAGAACATAAAAGAAACCAAAACAACCAAAAAAAAAACCTAAATTACGCCAATTTTAATCAACAGAACTTTATTGAATGATATCTATTACAAATTCTATTCTAAAGCAAAAGGGACAGACAGAAGTGGTATTTTCCGGTCGTTTGGGGACCGATAATAAATACTGCAGCCCACCGTCCACCAAAAAGACCGTATTTCCAATCCGACGCCACTCAGTTAGATTAAATTTGAATGTAGTTATAAAAGAAAGATGGCCGCTGCGCTGTTAGATGAGAGTGACCGTTAAAATTCTGTGAAAAACTATAGGGAATAAAACTGGACTCGCTTTTCGTTTGCTATTTCACTGGCAGAGCTTTTAGATTTAGTACTTAGGATAGTTTATAGCTTAGTAACGTTACCTTCTAATGTAATTCAGTTATAACCGCAGATATTTTAAGTCGAGGGTCGTAAAAGAGAAAATATTTTTAAAAGCTGTTTAAAATTTTAATATTTACTCACAGTGTACTGAAATAAAGAAAAAAGGAAAAATAACGTTTATTTGGACAGTTCGTAAAACAAAAAATACAAATAACAAAATAAAAAAGTTAAAATGAGGTTTTAACAAAAATAGCGTGTCTCACGGCTGCGCGAATTTTAGCAATAAATGCCAGGCATATGCTGTCTGATTCTTTTCTACTGTACCTTTAGGGACAAGTGACGGGGTACCGACAGTTTCATCTAATTAATATAACATATTTTTTGTACTTATACATAAGTAAATAAAAAAACTAGTAAGTAAATACTGTATACTGAAATAAAAAAATGTACCAGTAGGTGTGCCAAATGTAGCGCTTTGCATAGCCAGACACAGGAGATTACTTGTGTGGCGAAGTTAGCTTCGTAAAATGAAACACGAAATCTAGGTACCTACCTATTCGAACATAATTTAAATATTCGCAAGAGGGTTAACACAAATTCAACCCAATAGGGTTATACATTTTATAATCCACCTCTAAAATAACGTACCGTGTTGTTGTCTTAATATACGCCTCGGCTTTCGGCCATTAATGTCTCCTAAGGACTAAGTGAAAGTTGAATTATACGAGTTTGTCTAGACGACCCATTGTAAGAAAAACAAATTAATTTGCCTCTCTATTGCACGCCGTCGAAAAGTGCCGTACGAAAAATTTATGTCCTTCATTGAATTATAGCTTAGTGCTAAAAATGAAAGTGAAAATTAACTAACGCGTTTTCGAGAAAAAATATTAATGTGTTGAGCTAAAAGTTTCGTGGATAAACTTTAGGTATTTGTTAGGGGTGGACTGTAAAATACTAAGGCTTGGATTTAATAGTTTCGGCCTTAAAAAGTGGATGTGGATTATACGATGAATGAGTGATAAATTTTAAAGTAAAACATTGAATTTACAGCGCAATAAACCGACCTCAAAACAGGTTAGTGTTTGTACATAAGTTGGCAAAATAATCTATTAAAAATAACATTCTTTTTACTGGCAACGCAGTCTAAACCGCTGGGTTTAGAAACATGAACTTTTGCACAAGATCTCCTTATATAACTAAGGTGAGCACTAAGAAAGGATTTCTGAAAATTCAAGCCCTTTTTTTATTTTGTTATGGTTGGAAATTATCAAATGACTTCTGGTCCAGGAATGAATGGCCCAGAGCGGGGTCGGAGCGGGAGGGCGTGTCAGACTTTTACTGACTAAAACCCACCCGTGTTCCTTCAGTTGCCTGTTGCCACGGGTCCCGGTATTCCTTTCGGACTTTCCCGTAACCCTGGCAGGCGTAGGCCCTAATGGACACCGTCAAAAAAAAAAACAAATACAGGAATGAAAGTTTGTTTGGAATTCTGTCATTTTTCCCCATCGGGCGGGCGCACAGCTTGTAAAAATATAAGACACACACGCGGCTTTGGCCGCGTGGTATCTTTACCTATAAATTTTAACCTATGTTACTCAGTGATAAAAAATCAAGTAACAAAAACTAAAACCCAACTACGACTTAAAAGATATAAACAAGGCACCACAGACAGACAAATTAAAAATCCGGAGTCACACGTGTTAGGGCATAAATCGAACAGATTACGTGTGACTCCGGATTTTTAATTTGTCTGTCTGTGGTGCCTTGTTTATATCTTTTAAGTCGTAGTTGGGTTTTAGTTTTTGTTACTTGATTTTTTTTAAATACTTTTGGGGTTATAATATATATATTTTTGAAATGTGCTCATTAAGCCCTTTCATTTGATACCCAACATGGTACGAGTAAACCATATTTTTTTTTAAGTTCCTCACTTTATGTCCTCTAGAGGGCGCCAGTTTTAATTTAATGTGACTTCACATAGCCTATAACCAGCGGACAATCACGACGCTTCTAACGATACCTCATTTGTCAAATTGTGATAAGTGGTTTGGAAGATAGGAGGGAACAGATGAACATACATACATACATACATACATACATACATACATACATACCGGTCAAAATCATAACCCTCCTTTTTCTTCGCCGTAGTCGGGTAAAAATAGCATCCTTTTTAATTACAAACAAAAATACAAATATTTTCTCTTCTTAATAATTATTAATGTAGATTTAACGTAAATACGTGCTTAACGTGAATATTGGCTTATAACATGACAAAATGTAACTTTAAAGGTGTGTCCAAAAATACAGCGGCAATCGTGCGCAGCTGCCGCGCGCGAACGCTTCTGTCTATCTGCCGCGCAAAAATATTTTTACCTAACTATAGCGCGGCAGAAATGTGTCCTGCAAAAGCCGCGCTCGTCCCGCTCAATGTTTGGACACACCTTAAAATAAATGGTTCCGAAACTAGACGTTTGAACTAACTTTGATAAATAGGACGTCATTAGTTTCGTCCCACGTTTCGCAGATTGTTACTAATTAGTGCTTTTACATTATTTCTAGTCCCTTCCCTTCACTTGTTTTCATGATTTGTTTCTATTATTTTAAGGTTGTATGAGAGATGAAAGCTTCCTTAGTTTATTTGTAATGCTTATTTTTTAAGTGAAGTTTCTTAGGCTTCGATTCGATAATTGGGTGAGAATTGAGAGTGAAATTTCAAGGACGTGTGACGTTTAGCACATTTCGTTACATGAGAGAGAAAAACGATAGCACTCACTCTGTCTCTCACACTAAACCTCTCTTAATCTTTTGGTTGTCTAGTGTTTGAAATAGGAAAAAAACCAACGCAATGAACTCCCCAATATCGTGGATGTTTAATACCCTGCTTATAAATAAATAATGATGTTACGTACTTATTTTTTTTTAAGATTTGTAACACTTTTTACAACATTATTTTTAATTTACAACTTTAAATAAAATATACAATCTAACACTAAACAATTTTCTAACTAATATTAAATAAAACTAACTGTACAAATAAACAACTAATATCTAAAATATGGAGTCGAAAAATTCCTCCGCATCGCTGTCGGCTGGTAGTGTACCCAAGAGACTGGCGGCATTGCCACGTTGAATGGCAATGCTTAGCCTCTGACTAAGGTAAAAGCCAGCCCTTGGGTCATGGGAAGTGTCAAACAGCCGTTTCGAGATTTCATTAAATAAACTATGAGCACTCGGACCCCACGGCCCTAGGATTTCAACCCCAAACGGCTCGAAAATATAATTGCCTATAAGGCTATTATACTTTCGCCGCTTGAGGTTTTACGTACTAGGTCAAGTTCGAAGCTTACATTACACATAAACTATTAACAAATACGTATGAATGGTCGAATGTCTAGATTTTATTGCTGAAGTCAGAATGTAAATCACCTCACCAATCCCTCTTTCTTATTTACGATTAAAATAAACACGAAGTTAAATATAAAGCAAGTACATATAAAGCTGACGACACACTAGAGCGTTCTCAAAAAGCAAAAGGTACAGTAGCTGGCCGTTAATGGATATAGCATATAGAGTGTAACAAAAAGTCCGGCTTCGTAGATCGTCGTCGCAACCGTTTTTAACCTTTTTACTTACTTTATTCGCCGTGTCTGGCATGGTTGTCAGGGATGTATGGATAATTATCGAAGGTTGTTGACAGACACGTTTTTTCTATGGCGCGGTATATACGCCGCGTGTAAGGACGGTCGTCAATGTTGTATGTCTCACGAAAACACGCACGTTAAGCCGTTGGTCCTACGCCTGATCTCTCTCCGGTCGTGTCGGATTACCGTCCCATCGGACTATGAGAGTGAGGGAAGAGAGAGTGCACTTGTGTCTGCGCAAACACTTGTGCACTATAATATCTCCCGCGCCGAAGGCTAGTCTCCGTTGAGATTGGCCGCCGTGGCCGAAAATACGGTCTGAAGGACTATTATTATTATGTCTCGGGTCTGTCAATAGACAGACACGTTTTTCCTAGACAGTCTCTTTCTGAAACTCGGTGAGTCATATTTACCATCATCCACAGCCTGACTTCACCCACTGCTGAGCATATGCCTCTCTTTTCATGTGCCAATCCCCATGATCCTATGCCAGTCTCATCCAGGTTCTACCCTCGAGTAACAATGTCGTCCGACCATCTCGCCGCCGGACGACCGTCTGTCATATTACCTCCCGTGAACTATAATGTAACGCTTTCCGCGTATGCTAGACGCGAAGCTGTCAACGATTAAACATTTACGCCTCTTTCTGTTTTGCAAGCATTGTGTCGTACTTTTGGTCCGAGCTCAATGAAATGCTACACGAAGCTCATAATTATTTTGTATTAAAAATAAGTTGTAACAGAACATCGAGCGTTTTGCTGAATGTTCGGTTCACCACAGCGGTTCGACATTCTGTTACAAGTAAATGTGCTAATGTGTCGTCACCCTAAAGTGTCTTCGCTCACTATTTCAAAGTCTGTGTCGGTACGGCGACTTCTAATGTTTATCTGTAACGGTTCGTTGATTTTACTGCCGAAGTTACATACATTTTTAGTGGGGGTGACAGAAAAACTATGTATCTTCTTATATTTTAGTTGGGTACAGTGTTGGTCTGTAAGAACGCGGCGACCGATGAATTCTCCATACAAATTTAATACCTAAATCATTTGCAATTTGAGCATATTTCCACCATAATATGTTGTTATCCGGATTGAGACAGTATTTATCTAGGTTCTTACATCTTTTTTTTTCCCAAAAAACCTAACTAAAGTGTAGCGAATTGAATTTCGCACATTTTTACAGCGTAAATGACATGTTTTCATATTGTTTTTTCTGTATTATAAGCAACAATAATATATTTGATATGCAAGCAAATGTCATGTCCGTGAAAATGTGTGTGTGGTCGTACAGTTCACGGTAGCTGTGTGTATCGCTCCGACAGGCACACTAGCGCAACATTTGTAGCACTCGATTCGTAGTTGCGATCGATGCTCCGCCGGCCCCTTAAGAAGTGGTGCAGTTTCAGAACGTAGTGGAGTGGACAGTAGGTACTTATAATAAATATATAATTTTAAATCTAAAGTTAACAAGAAATTATTATAAGTAACATAACATAAAATCACGCCTGTGCTCCTAAGGGTTAGGCAAAGGTGTAGGTATACTATAAACCCAGATTTCGCCAGTTATGTGTAAGTCCCATGTAATAAGGGGCGAGCCTATTGCCATCAACCGGACACAAATCTAGACTCCGGGCTGCTACTGAGAAATTCTATATGGAAAAACCAATAACACTTTGCCCGACCCGGGAATCGAACCCAAGACATCATGCTGAGCAGTAGCGCTTGCGACCACTATACCATAATTTATAATATAACAAGCCAACAAACAGTATTTAATTTCATTATTATCAACATCATTTCAACCGAAAGACGTCCACTGCTGGACATAAGCCTCCCCCAAGCACCGCCACTTCAACCGGTTCTGTGCTTCCCGCATCCAGCGGATTCCTGCGGCCTTCACAAGGTCGTCGGTCCACCTTGTCCACATTTTTAATTCAATCTGCCTAGCCTTTTCCTTTTTTTTCTATAATTATTTAAATAGATTTAATTCTCTTGTTTCAGAACCAGAGACTGTCTTCAAAATCTCCATAACAATAAACCCATTTAATTATACCGAAAAATATCTTGTGGCGCCTATAATAATTAAAATTCATCGTTAAAACTACACTTAACACCACTTTGATGTCTTATTAAAAGGGTTGTAAAATTTTATGTTGCGTTAGAACTTTCTTTAATTAAATACGTCCCCTGAATAATCAAGATGGATTTAATATTTTAATATGTTTTAATCGTGACATTATTTATATTGAGTATGAACTATGAACGTTATTAAATGATCTTTTATAGCTGTATTTTATGTTTTAGGTTGTAACTTTAGTTTGGGAAATGAGTTAACTATTGGAATAGTTAATTTACTTTTGGTTTTCGATTATTTGTTATCTTATTTTTTTTTTACATTTTTGTTTTTTATTAAGGTATTTTAAAAATAACTAGCGAAATGTGGGTGTACCATGGTACACCTCTGCTTACGGCGTGATGTTATGTTATGTGGTATTACAAAAATAATCTGAATTTAATTAAGTAGTTGAAATAAGAAAAACATTATTTTGTAAATTACTTGGCTTGAAGCTCGCAAATTCGTCGTATACAAAAAAAATACTCCTTAATATAAATCTTTTTACAACCTGGCCGGCTTTTTTTTTTTTTTTTTTGCGTGGGATGTCATCAAATGACTTCTCCCGCTCTGGGCGGAGCGGAAGGGCGTGTCAGACTCTTACTGACTAAAACCCACCCGTGTTCCTTCAGTTCCACCCTGGACGGCTGAGTCATCAATTCTTTATTTAAAAAAATCTCACTAAGCAAGCAAAAATATTTTACTCTCACATATTTGGTTTGTCAGTGAAAAAAATATATAGACGTTACCAATACTAGTAAAAATCACGCACCAAAAATAATAATATGTCGTAGGCGAGATTCTGATATCTATAAATCGTAATATTTGTCAGAATATTTGAAATTGTAGCATTTCTAAGCTTGTATTGATATAGAATTTCAATATCAGTAGAAAAAAATCGGGCTAAAGGGATAACTGAAAACTTAGGACTACTGCATACAAAGTAACTTGATGCACTGGTTTGTCAACTAAAGCTATGTAAAATGTATTTTTCATACACGAAATCTCTTCAGGGGTCATTGTACTCATCATTATGAACAACTTTCACTATGGGACCAAACCTGAAATCGCGAAAAAAAACCAGCTATTCGCTACATTTTGGATTTTTTTTTCACGAATTCGGTGTGGTAGGTAGTCTTTTAAAAATAATTGGCTTTTACAATGTTTTCAAATTACAGTGTTAATAGGTATGAGAAGATAGTGAAGGCCTGTCAACAAGTATCATTGTACTAAGTGTAAACGATAAACGAAAACGGAAGACACCACAAGGTGTCTGTCAAGGTGTCACCGCGTTTACATCCAGGTATAAAAAAATAATTCTACAAAGAATTATTTTTTTATACCTGGATGTAAACGCGGTGTAAGAACGCATGCGTTGTACGCGTGTATCGCAACTCTTGTGCAACAAAAAGTTGCCTCGTGCATAAAAACTTTTACAAAAATATCACAAAACAGCGTGATATTTTTTCAGTATAAAACTGAAGCATCTAACTAGCCTTAAGTGTCGATTTGCATGCTAACTTACTATTATGTAAGCACTGGTACGTTTAGTGGTGGCATTATGTAAACACAGCACCGCGTATGTCGAAGTTTCAATTATTCATCAAGTAGAGTTAGATAGTGCACCCCTATTTGCATTATTTTGTATGCATTCATACATTTTTACTTGAAAAAGGTAAAAATGCAATAGGTTGCCTTTTAAATATGGAAAAGGCTTTGTGCTGTTTTTAAGGAACATAGCGGTACTGAGGATAGGGATCCATATAGTATACCTGACGGCCGAATTGTCATACTTAACGCAACTTCAAGTCGCAAGTGTGTTTCATGTTGTCACTGTCACTTCAACATGAACTAGCTATGAGAAAGGTTTTTGAGAACGTTATGTCATTTGAGAATTTTGGGGTTAGTTAGTGACCAGGGGGCCTAGACAAAATCCCTTTTCTGTAAGCGTTAACGCCAACGGAAAGATCAAATTGTATGGAGTTGACAGCAACCCACACGTCACCAGTCACGCGACATACCTAAAGCTAATGTCAACTCCATACAATTTGATGTTTTCGTTAGCGTTAACGCTTACAGAAAAGGGATTTTGTCTATAGCCTATCCTTTGAGGGCCTAGACAAGTGACAATCGCTTCCAAAGCGTTTCGTATTTCTACAACGACTTTCAACAGGACTGACATACGGTTTTCAATAGCTTATGTCACTCCTATACATTTTTGCCTTTTCCATCATCGTTATCGCTGATAGAATGTCACTTTGTCTAGGGCTTCTGGACCTCATACGATATCCTAAAATTTTACTGCTATCTTCGATGTTAGTAAAGTGCTAGAATGCGTTTCATCAAATAGTTTAAGCCGTAATGTTGGCTCTATAGGATCAATACGAATACGCTACGCCGCTACGGCAATACCTAATAGATCCGTTTTTTTTTAATTTAACAGTGGAGCCAAAATTACGGCAAAGTGTCTACAATGTTTTTGGCGTTTGAATGACGTTGACAGGGCTACCCTGTCAACGTTGTCGTTCAAACGCCAAAAACAATATGGCGGCGTTAGTTCCGAATTTGGCAACGCGTCAAAAGATTCTTGTAGAGCTGTTTATGTATATTCATTGTCAGAATCATTACCTATTTAAAGTTGAAACTCATTTTCAGTACAGGGATCTTGTGATCAAACCATTACCAGTTTCAACCAACTTACCCTCACCAATCAGTACCAAAAGCAAAGATTTTCGTCAAGAAAAACGAGGTATGCTACCCCTTCACTATAACTTCAGCCGAAGTTGTAGCAGGCTGGTAAATGTCATGTGATTGCAGCTTCCCCAGCCATTGCGAAGATATTTATGGTGATCGTCGTTTGTCCGCCCGGATCACTTATCGTTATTCAAGATTACTTTAGTGATCTTGACAACTTATGTTACGTAATTGACTTAGAAGTTTTGTGAGAAAATATTTTGGCTTATCGTTTTTAGTCATAAATGGACATTTTCACGCTGATTTATCAGGAGTGTGTAAGATTCTAAGTGTTGGTGCGAAGCCGATATTATGACATTCTGTAGATGGAGCTGAATTACTGACGAATACAAGGTTTTCTGGCAAAATAAGATTTTGTGTCGTAGTATCACGGAGTTGTATTTTTTTTAGGTGGGGTAGACAACATAAATTATTACACAGGAGTTCTACCGAATAAACACGAAAAAGTCGGAAGTAGATTGATCTTCTTACGAAGAAGAAAATAATAACTAAAATTATAGTGGAAGTGAGTAGTAGAAAAACATTTATTCATTTACTTTTTTTTTTTCAAATAATAATATTATAATATTAGCCCTCTTCCTCTATCCTATCTTGCTGTCCACAATGATCTAAAATTATGTATATTTTTTAATGTACCTACCACCTAAGTTAACATTGTGGAATGCAAATAAATATATTGAGTATTGAGTATTAAGATGCAGTGGTTTACAAGATGAAACCAATGAGTATTTTCAAATATAGAAACAAAAAAAAAACAACAATATCGAGTGAAATAATGAAGTGTTTATTCATGTTTTAAAGTAAAACAATGTTAAGCAATAGCCCGATAGAGCTTAGTGTTAACTAAACAAAAACTCAAAATACTTAAAGATAACTAATCCGCACTTATATTTAATTAAAACTATAAAATCTGTTAGACGCGTCACTTAGTAAAAAGGTTTGTTTCAACCGTTTCTTATGGCTTAAAATGTACAACCGCGGACATTAACGATCGACTACTTTTGACCCTTATGGCCTTACTAATAAGGTTGAAAAGTGGTCCAACACCAGTATATATTCGAGATGGTATTTTTTTATTAACACCAAACTGCTCGCGGCTCGATCACGTACAAAACAGATTTGAGCAGCTGCCGCCGGTTAACAAATTGTACGAGAAGAAAATATTCTTGAGAAGTTTCCTTTAGAATAATTTGTTGCAGTAGAAAATACATTATACTAATTAGTTTGCGGGTTTTGTTAATGTACACAATTGCTATATCTATCAATCACGTTGAAACTCCAAATTCAGATTCACTATGATTTAGTAGAGTGCGTTTCATTAAATAGTCGCTTTGGCGTAATGTTGGCTCCACTGTTAAATTTATAAAACGGACCCATTAGGTATGCCGTAGCGGCGTAGCGTGTTCCTATCGGTCCTACAACAGTGGAGGCAACATTACGGCATAGGAACTATTTGATGAAACGCACGCGAAAGGGGTTATCCGTGTAATGAACTTGAGGTCTGACAGTTTCTGTATGGGAAAACTGTCAGAAATTTAAAATTATTCCTCGGATAGATAAAATTACCTATTAGATTAAATGACATAAAAATTAATAGAAACAAATGAGTTCCACTTTCAGATTGTATGCAGTCACTCGAGTGTTATTCGAACTGAATTTACAGAATAGCATTAATTTATCTAGGTACTCTAAGTCTTGGAGAAATTTCTGTTGTCTTTTTTCAAATAAACACCCATTCAATTTACCAAATTGCTTAGAACAGCTACTCTGAAAAAGACGCAGATTAAGCAAGGGCATTTTAGACTCATAAAACACTCAAACACTTGAATCAACAGAAAAAAAAACCTTTTAAATTAAACTAAAATCCATCTGAACAACTACAAAATGTTCAGTTACGACTCAACTACCGGACACCATCTCTCAAAGTATCGTTTGATAGTCGTAAAAACATCCCTTAACGGTCGTCCGATCTCAGTCGCCCTTAAAGCAGTCTGTTCATAGAAGCGGAGAGGAGCGGAGCGGAGCGTATAAAACTAAGAGAATTTATTCAATAGAGTTCCACTAAATTCACGTCACCGCTCCAATTCGCTTTAGTGGTTCTGGCTACCAGCGGAGCGGAGATTGCTTTTATACATCTTAACCTCAAAATGTATACATTTCGAGGTGTAGATGTATAAAAGCAAAGCAAAACTGTATCCGCTGTTTTCTTCACTTCTGTTTTTGGATGGGTAACAAGCGTTTTTCCTACCTGATAGTAAGTGGTCGTGAGTCTATGGATAAATACAGTATCAGACGCATCACAGATGCGGTGCCATCCCATTGCATTAATTAGAATGTCTTATCGCTTATGCAACGCGTCTTCGCACCGCTCCGCTTTCGTAAAGAGGGACATTCCGCTACACTGCTCCCTCGCTTTCCGCTAACTCGCTCCGCTCATTTTTCACAACCATCCTTAACCCCGCCCACCCTGTGCGCCAGCGCTTTATGCCCTGTTCGTCTTAACCCCAATAATAAAATGCGGGTTGTAAATAGATAATAAGGGTGAAATACGCACAAAAACCATTAAGGGCGCCATCACTGTACTTTAACTGTCGCTATCTGAACGCACTAATCGACGGCGTGTACTATTTTAATAAAGGTTTTATTGCACGATATGTATCATTCTGTTGTGGTTTATGGTGTAGGAAAAGTGCTTGTTCGACATAAACTACAGAGGAGGTCGGGAGCAGATTTCGCTTGATTTTTCGATGATGGAAATGGAGGGTTAGAAAGATTTTTCATGGATCGAACCAGATAATACTCGGTTCAATTATGATGATTATGTTTCGGTGTCTACTGATGGTGCCAGACTCGTGGCCGAATTAGGGATCGACTTCATTTGAAAAAAAAAAGCGTTTATTCGTGGCGTAATCCTAAATTTACAAAGATTACAAAATTTAATAAGATGTTTTTAGATTACTATCTACACGCTAAATAGAAGAATCTCAATAAAGACAGAAATAAAGTAAAGTAGGTACCATATCACTTACAAACGCACCTATACAAAAACATGATCCATCTTAGATCACATTAGCACTGGCCATCGGGCCGTGGTGCATTTACCGAGCATAAAAACACAATTAATGAAAACTAGAAAGAAAGAAAGAAAATACGTTTATTTGCGGTAAACAAGACGCAAAAAAGGACAAATAAGAAAAGGTTGGGGGAAACATGCGTCACGTCCATGTAAAACGGCTATCGCTCAGCATTATGCTGCGACTCTATGCAAGACAGAGCCCCAGCGCTGGTTTTCAGCGACAGCCGACACCAACGTCATGATGTTGACTATGAACTAAACTATGACTATGATCTACTATGTATTATGTTGGGTCAGCTTCCAGTCTTACCAAATGCAGGACATGAAAAAAACATGTTCAATATTTCATTACCATCAAGAATGAATGAATATGATCTATGAAATCATCCATCATCATGAATCCAAATAAAAAGTTATTTTTTTAATACATAGCGTACTGAAATTGTTTTCAATTTGCATTTCGAATGACTGTGGATCAACACAAAAAAAATGCATGCAATGAATTCAATCAAAGTTTTTATTTGTTTTCATTTGTGATGAAACAATAACGTAATTTTCAACTGTTTTCCGATTTTTCATTCATTGGATTTTATCGAAAGTTTTCCGTTTTAGCGATCGGTTTTTTTGCATGGTAACGAGCAATATAGCGTGTTATTTATTGCTATAGATCGTGCGATGTTACATCAATTTATTCGACTTTCCTTGTGATAACCCGTGGTATTTGCTTGGATTCAATCTTCTATTCCAAATTGCTTTAGTCTAGATTTTTTTGTTAGATATTTGCAACGCTAAGGTATCTTCGAGGTATGATCAATATTCGTAACATCATTTCTTTTTTTTTACTTTTTTCTTTGGAGTTTCGTATACCTACTTACTTACTTTGGCTTATGGCATAAAATATTTTCTGCACCTACTAAACGAACCGACAAAAAAAATGCGACTGTAAAATACTGGTATTCAGCTGTATCCGGTTAGACTGGAAGCTGTCCCCAACATAGTGTGGAAAAGGTTAGGCAGATGATGATTATTTACACAGATCCATTTCCACGAAAATCATACTTAAGTAAGTCACTAATGAATATTCCTAATTCACTTACAAAGACATTTGAGTTACTACGAGGGTCACACAGCATCATCTAATAATGTGGAAAAAATAGTAGTGTCTGTGATATTACAATGCGAGACTCGTGTCAGGTAATCTAGTTAGTGCGGTCGCCCGGCGTCGCTCATTACAGCGGTGCGCGCGACCACGTACGAGGAACATGGAGGTAGAAAGTGACTGGATGTGTCCGTGTAACTATAGAAGTGAATGATGGATTCTTTCAATGAGAGATTTGAACCTAAAATGAAAGGCTTGTTATTTTATCGTTTAACTAGCTGCGTCCCGTCGTTACACCCGCGTAAGTCTCGATCCCGTGGGAATATCTGGATAAAAAGTATTCAGTGTCCTTTTCCAGGTCAAGGTCTACCCATGTGCCTTTATCCAAATCCGTTTAACCGTTTTAGCGTCAAAGCGTAACGAACAAACAACGTAGTAGTATTAGTTATGATATACTTTATTGTTAATATGGTATGGGTATTAATGGTGGCCACATAGATTCCACAACATACAAAAGTCTTACCACTCACCTGCGTATTTAATTTACTTAGAACTTACTATGTACAATTTCTTCAGAGTCCTTTTTTTTGCTAGAATCCCAATAACTAACCAGTCCATAAGCGTAAAGATACAGGATAGTTCCAAATAATCATCAGGAATTGTTACCATGACGTAAAACGAAACAGTGTTTGAACATTTAAAAAATGCCACGCACCGATGTCAACGAAGACTGACTTAACACACGGCTTGAAAGAAACGTCTTGTGTACCTTATCTAGTTACTGTTACAACGTCGCAGTAATGTCTTCATACCGCGTCAGCAGTTTTGGCGAATGCAGGATAATTCCGATCGCCTTCCGAACGGTTCGCCCGTGTAAACTTGTTACCATCCATGATACGGATTCCGCCATTTAATTTTTTCAATTGCGGAACATTGTACCGAATTACGTGTTCATTTCTTGCGCAATTTATTTGGTTACAATGTGGTATGGAAAAAATCGCTTACTTGTGGAAATACATAGATTTTTATGCAGTACTTATGTAAAGGAAAGCAAAAAAGAAATTGGTTGTTTTTTTTTTGTAAAAAGTTTTTATTTTTCACTTTTTAGTTGTGGTACCTACCAAACACAAATTCGACTACCTGCTATGTAAATAACAGTGACGGGAACTTAAAACATCATCCATATAGGCTAAGTGGGCACTAAAATAAGTATTATTGAGGCTAACTCAAAAACTACGCAAGCAAAGTTAATGGGACCACCTCTGAAGCATGACCTACCAAACAAAAAAAGAATCAAATCAATTCATAATTGGCAGAGTAATCGCGTAACAACCATACAAAAAAAAAACACAGTCGAATTGAGAACCTCCTCCTTTTTTAAGTCTGTTAAAAATAGAAGGATATCGATGGATGGTTTACTTTAGTGTTAACAAAAATTGGACAATCATCTACATACATATATAAAAGAAAGTTGTGTATGTTACAACACTTATAACTCGAGAACGGCTGGACTGATTTTGATGATCTTTGATTTGTTGGATTTGTCTCCGCCCAGAATAGCAGAATAACAATAAAAAAAATTGGAAAAATTCATGAAAAAAAAATATGAAGAAAATCGTTTTTTCATACATTCTGTATAGAATGGGTCTTTTGATAATATCTCGGTATATAGGTAGGTAGGGGTTGGTAGGGTTGGTAGGTAGGTAGGTAAGTAGGGTAAGTATGTAGAGTAGGTAGGTAGGTAGGGTAGGTAGGGTAGGTAGGGTAGGTAGGGTAGGTAGGGTAGGTAGGGTAGGTAGGGTAGGTAGGGTTGGTAGGGTAGGTAGGGTAGGTAGGGTAGGTAGGGTAGGTAGGGTAGGTAGGGTAGGTAGGGTAGGTAGGGTAGGTAGGGTAGGTAGGGTAGGTAGGGTAGGTAGGGTAGGTAGGGTAGGTAGGGTAGGTAGGGTAGGTAGGGTAGGTAGGGTAGGTAGGGTAGGTAGGGTAGGTAGGGTAGGTAGGGTAGGTAGGGTAGGTAGGGTAGGTAGGGTAGGTAGGGTAGGTAGGGTAGGTAGGGTAGGTAGGGTAGGTAGGGTAGGTAGGGTAGGTAGGGTAGGTAGGGTAGGTAGGGTAGGTAGGGTAGGTAGGGTAGGTAGGGTAGGTAGGGTAGGTAGGGTAGGTAGGGTAGGTAGGGTAGGTAGGGTAGGTAGGGTAGGTAGGGTAGGTAGGGTAGGTAGGGTAGGTAGGGTAGGTAGGGTAGGTAGGGTAGGTAGGGTAGGTAGGGTAGGTAGGGTAGGTAGGGTAGGTAGGGTAGGTAGGGTAGGTAGGGTAGGTAGGGTAGGTAGGGTAGGTAGGGTAGGTAGGGTAGGTAGGGTAGGTAGGGTAGGTAGGGTAGGTAGGGTAGGTAGGGTAGGTAGGGTAGGTAGGGTAGGTAGGGTAGGTAGGGTAGGTAGGTTAGGTAGGGTAGGTAGGGTAGGTAGGGTAGGTAGGGTAGGTAGGGTAGGTAGGGTAGGTAGGGTAGGTAGGGTAGGTAGGGTAGGTAGGTAGGGTAAGTATATAGGTAGGTAGGTAGGGTAGGTAGGGTAGGTAGGTAGGTAGGGTAGGTACGCCGTAGATAGCTACCCGTGCGAAGCCGGGGCGAGCAGCTAGTATGTAATAGACTTAAGTAGGTACATCTTTATGATTACAATACTATGGAATCTTGGAGCAAGATTTGGAGTAACCCTAACATAGTGGGGAAAAGATTACGTTGATAATGATGACGTAACAAACAATGCGGGACAATAATTAGGCTAAGCGTAGTTGTGCTGAAACGCAGGTGGCACAGTACAGATTTTGCAGGGGTAGGGCAGGCGAGGCAGACATAGGCCCCAAGGGCATGCTGCAACGCAGCTACAAAGACACGTTCACGTCCTACCTAGTAACAATAGACGATTGCAAAAAAAATATGAATTAGCGTATGCTGAGACGCAGGTGACGCAGGTCCACGCAGCGCAGGGCAGAGCATTCCATACTGCGCCTCAAAAACAAGTGACGACCTGCACGCGCCGCGCAGAAATCTCTGCTAGTACTACAACGAGACGCAGAGCAGCACGCGTAGCATGACCACCGTAGAAACGGGTTTTGTCGACGGAAGAGTAGACAAAATTACAAATAAACAATCGCAATCTGTCATTTTGTCTATTTTGATACATGATCTATTTTGGTCTATTTTGATATTTTTGATACATGTCTGCGTTGCACGTGCCTGTGCTGCAGCGTACGTAGCTGTCAGTATGTTCATGTATTACAAAATCTGCTGTGCCCTGCGCTACGTGGATTTGCGTCATCTGCGTCTCAGCATACGCTTAGCTTCACTGATTGATTATAAATCTACAAGAAATCCGATTGTTTCCACAGTCACATTTATTTCTGAAGATGACATACACATGATGATGCCTACACGGAGAATATATTCTACTAATAGTCTCACAAACTACGCACCACTCAAATGACAAATTAACAAGCCTGTCAAAACGCGTATCCATTATAATGGCATTTCCCGAAGCCGTCGGAAACAAATAAATCTGCACAATAACATTAGATGTCAGTGGAATAAATGTAACGTCAATCCGTGGCCATTTGTCGTCGTTAAATCTATGGGAGTGACCCACGGGTCGGCTGTTCCGTTAGCATTTGGAACGAAGTTCGGACCGTATTCAGATTTGCAAAATGGAAGTAAGAACGGACTTAATATGTAAGTAGGATGGTACGGTGACGATAATATTCATTGGTGATTGGTTGGGAGTATCTTTAGAAATAAGTACTTGTATTACTGTTAGTGAATTTTGGGTTACAATGCGGTTGGAAAAAAAATGAATTTTAAATATCTTTTCATTGTAAAAGAATAAAAAAAAGTTGGCTATTCATCGAAGGCAATAATCTACCTAGTGGTTTGTTTCAAATAATTGTAGAGAAATGCGTTCGCATAGCCTCATCTTACCCCAATTTTAAAAGAGTTGGCAAAGCGGCTATTTGTTCAATTTTCCACTAAATTGAGACCAACATCTATGTTTATGTTGGCCACTCTTCCTCCCCGTATTTAGCCAACCATAAGCCTAACATCCAAGTGTAAGAAGGGGGAAAGACAAAAACTTAATGACAAGTGGACAATGAAGGAGATTCGAGACGCTTGTCGCCGCGAGATTGTCAGGAAACGTCGCGGAACAGGGGGCTGCGACAAGTTTATATAATCCTTAATAGAAACCTTGTTTCTTTTTTAACAAAGGAAAAATAAAGGGAATTGTTTTTATGACAAGTAATTGTTGTTGTGTTTGTTGATAGTTGTCAAGTATTTTTTTTGTCGCGTACAGGTGGGACTTAAATACTTTCCAACATTGTGTTGTTATTCAATCAAAGGATGTTAAAATAAGTTATTTGATAAATCTATTCATTTCGTTTTCTCTTCTACCTGTCGTTATATCTCCTAACATTTTTTTTTTTTCTTTTTATATTTATGTATCTATGTATGTATTAAATATTATTCATTACTTTCAAGTTATATGTATTATATTATGTTACACCTGCCATGTCTGTCTCTGCATCACCCTAAGGTTGACTGGTAGAAAATGCCCCAGGCATTTAGTCCGCCTTTGTACAGTAGTTTTTTACTTGTGCATAAAGTTTTAATAAAAAATAAATTATTTAAAACATTATTCCGAGAAGGAAATCAACTGCCAGTAAGATATCATCTGATCAGATTTATCTGATTCAAATCGAAGTTATCGTTAAAGTTTAGACCAGAATTTTTGCTTCCTTTAACATTAAGAACCGCTGGAAAATGAAAATGTAAGGGCCTTAAAAAATATGGCAAGGAAAATGCATGAAAACTCAACTCACGAATAACTCACTCCCAATCAACATCGAACCAGACCCAAAATAAAACCAAAAACGAAAACAAACTCTTTTAGAAAAGGTAAATGGAAACCCCGGACTTGTCCGAAGAGGATTATTTCAGACAATCTATTTGCTCAGCAACCTAGGAGGAGGCCCTCAAGAAAATCAAATCAGACAATCAAGTGGAAAAATCTATGTTCGTTGAACAAACAATCAGCTTTAGTTACTGTGGGCAGAGTGACGTAGGGTCCTCACCTACCATTTATTTGATCTACTCTTCAATCTCCTGGGAGCCTGGTACCTATTTGTTTTAAAGCTTTATTACTAAGTAATGTGTGCATAGGTCAACCCTCTAAATTTTTACTGGAGATGTTTACCAATATGTTTAATGGAGGTTGGGTTTGCGTATTTTAATTTTGTTGATATGGACAGAGCATTTGGTAGTCATTTAATTTAAATTGTAATTTGACTTTTCTTCCTGTATAAGTAATTGTCGCTCGCTCCATGTAAAATACTGGTATTCAGCTGCATTCAGTTAGACTGGAAGCCGACCCCAACATAGTTGGGTTAGGCAGATTGATATATAAGTAACTGTACATATTTTAATGACTAGTTAAAGAGTAAGAGGAGCTCGTGGCTAAGTAATAACAGCCGCACGGGTCGATCCATCAGGTTAAGCTACGCTTGCCGGGGCTGGTCCGTGGATGGGTGACCATCTTTACATATCGAGACTCCTCCGTGCCTCGAAAAGCACATTAAGCCGTTGATCCCTGCTGTCATTTGTGGATCTTTGACAGTCGTTACGGGTCGTTCTAAGCCCGAAAGCCTGACAACCAGTCTTGCCAAGGGGTATCGTATTACCCAGTTACTGGGTTGTGGAGGTCAGATTGGCAGTTGCTCCATGTAAAATACTGGTATTCAGCTGAATCCGGTTAGACTGGAAGCCGACCCCAACATAGTTGGGAAAAGGCTAGACAGATGGTGAAGCTATTTTAATGACTATTTTTTGGAAGAAGAATAAGGACGTTGTAAAATGAATGTCCATTACAACATTTTGTTTATTTCTTCCAAATTTTAATATCGCCCCGATCATTAGAGGAGAAAATATTACAATGCATGTTTTAATCAATAGGTACTATGTACTCTTGACTTCTACAAAATTTTATCCTAAAGCGGTTTTTTGGCTACAGATAACCTGATACCTTACCTGCCACATAATTTCAAACAAATTCACCCTTAAATGTCAATTTACATCGTACCAACATCCGACAGATCATTGATATTATAATCACATCAATAAATAAACCATTAATATATTTCATTACTTTCCCCACAATAAATTAAACGCAGTCGTAAACCAAAAACCCCATTGTGTCCAGTAATTTATTCACCGTTGGCAACACAGAAAACTTGTCCATCCCGGGAGAGGGTAACCCCGGTAAAAAGGTGTCAATTTTTGAAAGATTGGGCCCTGTCATGAATATTATATGAACGAATCGAGTTAAGGGTATTTTGCGATAATGTTCGACGTTGGTGGATACTGTCAGCCTATGTCATTTCATGAGGATTTGCCCTTTGTTAAAAGTAACACGTAGTATGTCAGGGGGGACTATCGTGTGTGAAATTTGCTGCTGAAAGCCCAGTTATGTTTACGTGATGTTGAGGGATGGGCTCACGGATTTGTATTGAGATTCATGCTCGATAAGTTTGCTACTAGATGATACGACGCTTTGAAGTTTGTCAACTTTTTCATGCTTATCTGGCATAAGTAAGGACATTATGAGTGGATGTGATATTGTATACTTTTACAATCCTCACATGTAATTATATAATTGATGTATACCAAATATTGTAAAACATTTTTTTTAAGAGTAACTTTGGAGTTTCTTGGCCATTCTTCTCCATACGAAAACTACCTTTTGGATGGGGCAACTAGAATCAGTTCTATTTCTTTGTATTTGACGTTCAAAACTGCCTTTAATGTGCCTATTTGAAACAAATTATTTGACTTTGACTTTGACTTTGATTTTATTATTAGATTTGGTTCTTAATCGTGGAGACCGAAAACCTTCGGTTCAAGAAAAGAATATAGGGATGAGAGAAGAGATACCTATAAGATTTAGACCCATTTTATATATCGTGCAGGTTCTTACCTGAAAAGCAGTTTTGATTGAAGAATTTTAATATATGGTTAAGTACCTATAGCTGTGTTTAATAACTCACTCTATTTTAAATATTACTATACAAATATTCCAAGACGCCTTTTCAGAATTTTCCAGTCCAATAGTGACCGAAACTTTCCAGCAAGGGGCGATTTTCGTTATTATTCAGCGAAAACACATAAACCGTTAACGTCCCTATGTCTGCAGTTTTATAAAAACTAGCAACAAACGTAATAAATAATAAATTTTACGCGTTAACAGTTCGATAGTAGTTGTGGAAACGGAAATCGTAAACTATCGTAAAATAAGTTTTTCTACGTCGCCGCCGTCGCGCGTCGAGCGACGGATCTTGTCTCTGATAAATTATGATAAAGATAATTCTTTATTTTTATACCTAATTGCATTTCTTATGTCTTAGATCTTGGTTGAAGGTTGACCTACGCAATTAAAAAACTTAAAAAAAAAAAAAAAAACGACTTCCAAAAAAACACTAAAAAAGTGAAAAATAACTTTAATTTCGGAAGTCGGTGTCTTTGCTTTTCAATTTTCGTTTTTTTCCAACCGACTTCCGAAATTAAAGTTATTTTTCAGTTTTTTTGTGTTTTTTTGGAAGTCGGTTACGGTACAAAAAAAAAATACATACAGACGAATTGAGAACCTCCTCCTTTTTGAAGAAGTCGGTTAAAAATAATCTTATATATATTAGATTATTTTTAACCGACAGACTAGAAGCCAACCCCAATAAGGCTAGACAGATGATGATGATATCATCTGAACATGTGGGAGTTCGTCCTATCAGGTACATTCTAATTTATTTGATGTGCACATACAAAACATAAAAGTTAAAATAACATAGAAGTAGTTGAGAACGCAGAGAAAAACTTTCATAAAAAATAATTTTGTTCCTGTTTTTTTTCACCTGAAAACGTAATACAACTTTTACAAAATATTTTCAGTAAAAATTCATTCCATTTGTAAGGTTTCAAGTAGATATAACTAAGTAATTAATTAGCCGAAATAAGACGAATTTGACGCACAATTAATTGAATAAATATGATTAATGAATATTGCGACAGAACTAATTCTATTAGATATTTATTGTACAAGCTGAAACAAAGAAATCATTAGTACATACATTTAGTTAAATTCAATTTTAATATTATTGCAAACAATAATTACAGTATTTGAATATTTCATGTTCGATAAAAACGATTCTCTTTTGTCTTCAAATATTATATTTTTAATCTTTCTTACTAAATTAGAATCTTTTAAACGGTCGAATATCTAAATGAACTTCAACAATTCAGTTTTCATAATTATGCAGATATAGAATTTTGCTCATAATAAGAATGTATTCAAAGAAACAATTATTTCAGAGGGATGCCTCGCTTCTTAAACATATTATTGTATCTGAAGTTTAATTAAAAATGCGAATGAATTTGCGTGCAAGTTTATCGAGAAACATGCAAAATTAATATAAAAAAAAAACCATTCCTACATATTACTTTAGAATTAAAACAGAAAGCATGGTTCTGACTTAAAAAGAAATAAACTTTGTTCCTATAAATTAATCTAGTGAAATCATGGTTAAATAATAAGTGACTCAGTTAGGTAGGTACTCAATGCAAGTAAACAGACCCATCATGTCACGAAAGCTTAAAAACACCGTACAAAAATATTTCACATTTTGCCGTCGTCGACACTCCAATTTCGTTTTGCTTTCCCAATTTTTTATTAGCCATCACTCGCAAGCAAGTCAATTTTAAGTTGTTTTCGTGTTGTATCCGAACGAATAATGTTTATGTCAAAAACAACGTTTTGGCGCCAACAAAGATGGCGGAGTGAAACGTCAAACTGCAACGATTATACACTAGGATATTTCATATTGTTGTAAAATTGTAATCTCGACTTTTCACATTGCTTGAAAATTGGATTTTGAGTTTGTATTGTTAAGTTTTGTGGGTGGTTGATAATATAAAGCCAAGTATTGTATTTTATTTGACGACACGGCGCAGCAAATGGCGCCTTTTAGTTCGTTTATTAAAAGAACCAGCGAATAGGTCGGATAAGAGTGACACTGGCTGATTACTGTCACTCTAGCAGAGCGTTGATGGTTGCATGGCGGCTATCATATGATAAACAAATGATGTAAGGGCAGTAAAGTATTTATTTGCATAGATTACAGGTACAGTAAATAAGATGTGACAATTTATGGATGATCCTTGTACAGTACAATCTACCTTATATTAGGCTTGCGACATTATTATAACACGAGTGAATTAATATAAAAAATGAATAGCAATTATGACATTATTTTTAAAGTTTAACAGTTGAAATAATAGTCGGCATGGTACATTCATAATAATAAAACATTAATTCAAATATCTTCAATACAATAGGAATAAAATTAAATAATTATAATAATTGAAATTTTCTCATCAGCACGTTAAGCCGTTGGTCCCGGCTGTCATTTGTGGATTTGTCTTTGACAGTCGTTACGGGTCGTCAGAAGCCCGAAAGTCTGACAACCAGTCTTACCAAGGGGTATCGTATTACCCAGTTACTGGGTTGTGGAGGTCCGATAGGTAGTCGCTCCATGGTAAATACTGGTATTCAGCTGCATCCGTTTAGACTGGAAGCCGATCCCAACATAGTTGGGAAAAGGCTAGGCAGATGATGATGATGAATTGAAACAATGTCAAAATTAGGTACATGTCAGATTAAATTAAATTATTCATTATGGCAGCGGTTATCGTACCACGACCACGACAAACTACTATATTCCGGCACAAATCCGGATACTATTTAAACTGCTGAACCGCTAATACGATGAACGATTCTGGTAAAGGCTATCCTGCACCGTTATATTTATTACACAGAAAAATCGCTTTTTCTAAATCATGAATAGAACAAACCTACACGAAAAGCACTTATTTGATATTAAACTTAGAGTTGACTAAAAGTTTTTTTAAATTATAGGACTGCTTCTACCAAAATAATGTCACGAAACAAAATATTATTTTCCCAAATTCTTCGGTAAACTCTTCGAACGAAGGGCAAAAACCGCACATCTCGTTTTGGTATGAATAAAATAGCACACCTACCTATTTATTATTCAATTTCGAATATCGACACGTTGACAAACCCCAAATGAATTCCCTTTCATGTCGTTAAAGCAACAGGACTGAAATGGGAAATCATATTAGTCTGCGTCGGTCCCACTTGAAATTCATTAAAACCTGTTCTTAGTCAAATGTAATAATTTATTTAAGCAACAAAAATCCCCAAAAGTAATATCCATTGAAGCGTATTTAACGTTGAAGCAGAGATGAGGAATAGTGATGGGGGAATACGATTAATTGTGATTACAATGTATTATGTCATAAAGCGTATTATGTCATCATCATCATGATTCGACCAGTTTTGTGCTTCTTGCATCCAGCGGATTTCCGCGGCCTTTACGAGCCTTCACGGGCTTTCCGACGCTACGTCTTCCGGTACGCGGTCGCTACTCCAGAAGATTTCGGCCCCATTGGCCATCTGCGAGCAATGTGTCCAGTACTACCTCTTAAGCTTGGCAATTCTTCGAGCTATGTCGGTTACCTTGGTTCTCCTACGGATCTCTTCATTTCCGATTCGATCACATTGAGTCGATTTACACACAAGTAGGACTAAGTTACTAAACAAGTCCGATAATCAAAGCATAAACTAAAAGTGATACAACGATTTTAACGAAATAATGCTCTGCCCAGTAGTATTTTCAGAAAGACAAGCTACAAATAATTCATCACAAATGGATCACTAAATTCAGTTTAAAACTAAGCGTCGATAAAATGCACCACTCTCTCGCCCCTCACTAAAAAGCCAAGGCTCATAGGAACGTATTATCATATAAATAATTCAGCATATCTTTTTGCGCATTATGTCATTTACGGCGTTACCTTTTAGAAGAGTATTTACACAGAAGAAGAGAGAATCAAAAATGATAATTACATGCAAATCTGGGGATCGTTTGAGGGCACTTCTCTTCAAAATGCCTGCCTCTATTTGATGTTTAGGAAGATTCTTTTTTAGATCCTTAAAACGGTTGAGTGGAGTAATGACAAGCTTGAATGAGCTGTTAGCTGCGTTTAATATTTATGTCTGTTAATGCAGTTCAAATAATCCCTTGTACTTACCTATATTGTTTTGGGAAGAACTTTTGTTCCGATCTAACAACCAATGGTACGCGTACGTTGAGACGTTCAGTAGGTATGAGCGGTTAGGGACATTTTTATTTTAAGGCCTTGCCCGCACTGCGAATTTTATTTTTTACTAGCGAGGTTTATATATTCAGCGTACGGCATTGCAGCGAGCGCGAATTTAAAATCGCCAGTATGTGTAGATAAGATACCATGTGTATAAAATTGCTATAAAAATTTCGCGCGATTTTTTTCGCAGTTTGGGCTACGTCTTATGTAACTTATGAACAACAAAAGATAATACTTATCGATTTATGAACGTATACGAATAAAAGAAAGAAAAACATTTATTTACCTGTAATACGAAGCAAAAGGATTAAATAAATAGGTATGTAAGGAGTGTAGCAGGTGGCGTTCTACAATTTCTGCCTGTATGTATTAACATACATGTAATGTTCAATATCCCTTTGCTGAAATACATTTGCAGATGGTGATGGACCCTGCCAGGGTTGCGGGTTAGTCCGAAAGGGATACCGGGACCTTGGAAACAGGCAACTGAAGGAACACGGGTGGGTTTTAGTCAGTAAAAGTCTGACACGCCCTTCCGCTCCGCCCAGAGCGGGAGAAGTCATTGGATGATTTCCCACCCTCAAAAAAAAAAAGATGGTGATGGATACCTATAGCTGTATAAGAATCTTTTGGCGCGTGGTCAAAATCGGAACTAACACCGCCATTTTTTTTCCAATGCGATTCGCAAAGCAGTTGCACACAAATGTATACCGACAGCGCCACCCTGCCAACGTCATTGGAGCGCCAAAATACCCTTGTAGCCCTTTATGGCTATAGTTTCAATGACTCAAAAGTAATAAATGTTTATTTCACGTAAAACAACAACAAACTACCTGCATTGTATATTCAAACATTGTTACTCCAAGATTCAAATTCAAGCGCATCTTCGGTCCAAAAAATAAACTAAAAATTCTCGGTGACATCAAGTATTCCTCGAACGAACGGTCTTCGTTAGACCCGACCCATACCTGCACTGCATATGTTACTATGCACAGTTTTCGAACAAAAATCCCATTCGCATTGTTTATTCGTTACAGGTTGACGTAAAGGGACGAGAAATCGAATTTCCCTTTGATTTTCCGATACAAGTTGATAAGAAAAACAAAAGAAAAGCGAATACCTAAGTTTAAAGTTAAGCATGTGGAATAGTTTAAAGGAATCTTGGGTAGCATTTAGTTGGGGATTTATTTTTATGTCAGGAACTAGCTTCTGCCCGCGGCTGCGCCCACGTGGAGGTCGGAAATTCGTCCTACGGGAACGTAGTATCGCGATCAAAAGTATCTTAAGTCCTTACCCGGGTCAAGGTCTACTTGCGTGCCAAATAACATGTAAATCCGTTCCGCTTTAAATTGTGTCATTGTTCAGCAAAAAAAGGTAACAGATAGACAGAGTTATTTTCGCATTTTTAATATTAGTAAATAAATGGGTTGATTACTATCCATTTATCAAGTTAAAAATGTAAGTAAATAAATGACTTCAAAAATAAATAAAAGGAATCCTAAAGAAAATTGTCTGGGTATTATTCGCAAATAAGCGTACCTAAACTTAATTAGGATCGAGATCGATGTGAAAAACTTGAAACGAAAACTTGCTGATGATGTAACAAAACGAAACTGACTTCTCTTGCACTTACATCACTTTTAATTTAACGCGTTTTTTTTTGTATTTTATGTTTTTTTTTTAATGTGCCTTTTGTTTGTGCAGAATAATCCATTTTTCATTCTTTCTTTCTTTTCTTGTATAATGCAGTTCAAATGTCCTGTCCCGTAGATGCAATCACCATACTTGCCCAAAGGTTTGGTTTCGCAACACACTTTGAAGAATTTTGAAGAAATTTCGAATCAATTGCTTCATATATTTGAAACATTCGTCTACTCGACAATGGTGCCGATTCTCTTGTAAACCGAACTAAACTTACTAAACTATCACTAAAATTCCTTACTTTTTACTATGAGAATCTTAGAGCTATTCTGCCAAAAAAAATCTCTAAATTTAAAAATTATTTTGACATAACTAAAATCGAATTTGACAATCGCGACTCCACTTGGTACCTACTTGTTTGCCCTACTCCGTGATTTTTTTTAGAGTCGGAGAGGCGCTCAATCTAGCCATCTAGACGTATTTTGTATGGATTTTTTCAATTTTTGGACGAAAAGAAAATTAAAATTACCGACATGTAGAGTATCAGGGGTTTACGGGGTAAAAAGGGGGTCAAAATTTTCATTATTTTGCGATAGGACACACCATTTTCGAGATATGAGAAAAAGAAAAGACAATAAGATACAGTACTCATTTGCAACTGAAGTAGAGGTGCTGGTTTGAATTTTAGTTCACGACATCTAATTTTATTCCACACATTTTTAATCGCGATTAAAAATAGTCAGATTAAGTTAGAAGATTTTAGATATAGAACAAAATTTTAGGTTAAAACGTCAAATTCAGAATAGCATTTTCACTAAATTAAAACCCAGTGCCATCTTATTGCTGTCAAACTAAAATATAGATAAGTTGTGTCAATAAAGTCTATTTCAGAATAGGAAATCGTCGTCTGACAGGAATAAACTAAATTTTAGTGATTTTTAGTCTAGTTTAGAGACCTTTGTGCCAAGAGAATCGGCACCAATATAAATAAAGCAAAGCCAATATCTAACTTAAAACCCTTCTTAACGTTCGTTTTACTCCATCACGAGACTATTAATTCCCCACCAGATTATCACTCATAAACATCTTAATCACTCACATTAACATCACCAATCTAATATTTTCGCCGAATAATGCCAAAAAGCGCCATAAATAACTTGGAATGTCCCCATAAATACATATTAACGAGTGATCAAGACAAAGGAGGTATTATGGTTCAACCCTTCTCCTTAACTAATGTATTTCATTAAAATAATTGCTCCAACCACAGGAGTGACCTCTTACGAGATGAGTTCGTATCGTTTGGCGAATAATAATTAATAATATTCCTATTATCAAGATTGTGTGTTAATAATTAAATCGCTTTTGATTATGATTGTAAAGTCAATTTGTTTTATGCCAATTGATTGTTTTATCTTAATTGCGTTAATATTAGAGTTGGGCTAATAGTATATGAAACTGCAGCGGTTTGAAAATACATCATAGTCTCTAGATTAATTCCGTAAATACTATCTCATATCGACATCACAATTCAGCTTTTATCAAAAAGGGCACCTAAATTACTAAAATATTACATAAAGTTCGAAAACTATCTAACAGTTCATATAGATTATCATAAGCACATCATACTCAAATAAGCCATCGAAAAAACTATCAATTGCCTTGGAAAACGCCACCGGCATTTTCAATTTTTATTGTCGAGCCGAACGTTACGTGTGGCGCCATCTATTACAACAATACTGAACTATCCATTAAGTTGAGTTTCTTAACTTCAGTGCTTAATTAAATTGAAATTTTTTTATTGTCGAGCCGATCGTTACGTGTGGCGCCATCTATTAAAACAATACTGAACTATCCATTAAGTTGAGTTTCTTAACTTCAGTGCTTAATTAAATTGAAATGTAATGTACTGGGCTAGTTAAATAAGTAATTTTGAAGTTAGAATCCTAACTAATAATATAAACGCGAAAGTGAGTTGTTTGTTGGCTGAACGGATTTAGATGACATTTGACACATGGGTAGACCATGACCTGGGTTAGGACATAGGCTACTTTTCATCATGGATCGCAGACGAAGTCGCGGGCGACAGCTAGTCATATAATAAAGCAACATAATTTGGAGAAATTCACAACATTTATGTTAGAAGTTAAATTAATATGTCATTGCAATCTCACTAACAAAGTGCTTTCCTAACAAACTATTTTAATAATACAAGCATAAACTGTTTTTGCATCACCATAAATCGATGATTTAATGGCTCGATAAATACTAAATGTGAAACATAAAGCCTCATAGCTTGACAAATAGTTTATTGTCGTAGCTCTTAAAAACCTAACTAATATTATAAATGCGAAAGATGGTTTGTTTGTTTGTTTGTTACGGTTTCACGCTAAAACGGCAGAACAGATTTAGGTGAAATTTGGCATGACCTGGAATAGGACATAGGATACTTTTTAACCCGATATTCCCACGGGATCGAAAATTACGCGGGTGAAACCGCGGGGCGCAGCTAGCGCCGTTTGTGAACCGATTTAAAAAAATCTTTTTTAGTTCGAAAGGGTATACTCCCGAGATGGTCCCATATAAATTTTATTAAGTTTGCTTGCGTAGTTTTTGAGCTAGCTTCAATATTACGTATTTTCCCCACAGTCTATGTAGACGATATAATTATGAGACTCCTTCACTGTTATTTACATAGCAGGTAGTAACTTGTGTGGGCTAGGTACCACCACTAAAAAAGTGAAAAATAACTTTAATTTCGGAAGTCGGTGGCAAAAAACGAAAATTAAAAAGCAAAGACACCGACTTCCGAAATTAAAGTTATTTTTCACTTTTTTAGTGTTTTTTTTGAAGTCGTATGTTTTTTTTTGTAAACAGTTTTTTTTATTTAGTTTCTTATATAATTATTTACATTTTTAAATATTTTAATAAAAACCAAAAAAAAAACCACTAGGCCATTAATTATTATGGTCGTATTTCTTGTTTTATTGAGATTTTTGAATAGTTTCTGAGTATTCACGGTCAGTCTGACCCTCAAGTCGCACGACTAAGTATTTTCATGGTCACATACTTTCTTAGTAACTTTTAAAATAAAATCTACATTGATAGACTTGAAACACGTTTTTAAAGTTACGTGCCCAACTTTTAACAAGTTATTTAAATAAAATTCAAAACTTAATGTCTATAAAATATTCTAAAATACAAGTTAGCGAAAACTTTTTAGCAAATAAAAAAGATTTCATTCGGCCGATTAAACTTGCAAAATGAGCAATGAGAGCTCTAAAATTTTACTTTCGAGCAAATAAGTAACGAAATAATCTGTGCTTGAATTAAATTGATCAAAAATCAAAAAAGGAAATATTAATGATAAGCAAATCAGCCTATAGCTTAATTGACAAGAGCCTGGACGAACACATATGGAGGCTCTCGTTAGAAAGTGGTACTCCTGGACACGGCTCGCATTGTTTGGAGGTTCCTCACTCTGGAGCCCTGACCGACGGTAGCTTGGACCCTGTTCCCGGACCGGTGGGCTACTATTCTCTATATTTTTAATTTTTTAATATTTAAAAATATAATTTAAATGTTAGTAATTAAATAAAGGATAATAATATGCAAATACAAACAAAACCAATACCTACTTATTTTCATTCAACAAAATCTATGAAGAATAAATTTTTAATAACCCGTCTAGACCAACATTTAACAGAAAGAGATTTCAGTTTCGCCAATCTCAAGTTTTCCACTTAAACAGCAAGCATAACCAACATTGATCGGAAACCTGTTTTATTTGTGGTTGTTCGACTCCGTTCACTCAGCATTCATTCACTCATTCCTCTTGTTTAGACTCAATCACATTCAACATAATAAAAGGGAAAATAAAAACTATAATGAAGCAAGTTCATCTTGCAAATATTTTCTCGTCTCGTCTGCCAACAGGAGAAATAATGACCAAGAAGTTGTGCCAACTTTGCGAAAGTTTTCTGTATATTCGAATTCGCTGTTACGGCTAATTTTTATGTCAGGGTTTTATTATTATTTGCATTTTTACTGCATTGGAGGTTTTATAACTCAGTTTGCGTAATGAATTATCTGAAAAATGGAAAAGCCAGACAAGCAGGCAACATAGTACCATTACATTCGAATTTGTGAAAAGATCGAAATACAAAAAGTGGTCCAGGATTAGACAACATTTTTTTTTTAAAGTGAGTCATTCTAAAATAATTGAGTAGGTACACGTTCATTATATTGTAGGAACCTACACGTAATATAAACACCTGGGTAACTTTTAATGAAGAAAGTGAGTAGAGAAAATAAATAAGTTATGGATTTTCGAAAGTTTTCATCCGCACTGAATTTCCAAAAATCCTACGTTTGAATTTTTACAACAGCGCTACTATACAAAGTACGCTTTTTGCTCCAGCACCCTAATTACGTAATACACGATCAATCACAATGTGTATCTGTTTGAAACAAATGCATTGCGTCACTTCGAACGAATCTCGAAAATCGACAACTTCGAAAAAATCTGCTCAACAATATCGCAATGAATGTTGTTGAACTGTCAAAATGAAACAGATTAGTCTTTATCGGTTACGAAAATAAGTTGCGTAAATATATAGATGGCCGTGACAAGAAGAACTGAGCAAACGGTTGACTCGTTTATGTGATTTGTGATATTTTATTTTATTTAAAATAACTCTATTCTAAACGTTTCAATTGGTTTTACATGTAAAAATACCTAAAAGGCTTTAATTTAACTTGATTTATTCATATTCAAAACCGACAGAACCCAAATACCTAATACCCTTAACGTCTCCCGGTATAAACAAGGCCGGTCCGCAAACTTCTCAACAACGCAATATTGACTTAAGTCCGTTGTCTTGTTGCCATCAATCTGCGAAAATGGCCGCCGCATTACAAAGTTGCGTCCCTCAAAGCCCAAGAGGTCACTTCCTCTTATAGTTAATTATAATAATTGGTAAAAGGGTCCACCACGTGCGTAATATTGAATAGCCACTTTGTGCTAACGAACTGTCGAGGCGATTTATGTTTTAAATAAAACACATATTTCAGTGTGTGTTTGGATCGATTTTTTAACTAGGGGAGATGTTTAGGTGGGATATTTTGTAATTGAATTAAATTGTATATTTCGGCTGTGCAATTTCAAAACCAAGTAACTGACATTATTCAAAAATCGTTTTTTTTTTATAGATTAGGTATCTATCAAGTCAAAATATGCAAAAAAAACGATATTTTTAGAAATGTAATTTGTTAGGTTTTGAAATTGCACAGCCGATTTGTGAGGTAAGTATGGAGGCCAAAAAATTCTACGTGATAATGAATATTGGCCAGAAATGTATGTCAGTGATGAAGGGTTGGAACTTTTTAAACACAGTACCTAAATCTGTTTTGTTTGGATTCTACCGCATGACCACAAAATGTATGCAGTGTGTAGCTTCATAGCAAAATTAAGTATACAAAACTCATCAAGCAATATTCCATTGCAATCAATCTGCCCAGCCTTTTCCCAACGTTGGGGTCAGCTTCCAGTCTAACCGGATGCAGCTGAATACCAGTATTTTACACGGAGCGACTTCATATCTGACCTCCTCAACCCATCAGTAACTGAGTAATTATGATACCTCTTTGTAAGATTGGTTGTCAGACTTTCTGGCTTCTGACGACCCGTAACGACTGTCAAACATCCACGAATGACAGCCGGGAGCAACGGCTTAACGTGCTTTCCGAGACACGTAGGAGTCTCGGTGTGTAAATATGGTCACCCATCCACGGACCAACCCCGGCAAGCGTAGCTTAACCTCCTGGATCGACCCGTGCGGCTGTTATTACTTAGCCACGAGCTTAATACAAATCTCATCAAGCAATATTCAATTGTTTGATGCAATTAAAATAAAAAATACCACCATAAAGCATAAAAAAATCCATTTCCTTCGCAAGTACAAATTACAATGAGGGGCTCAATTGACGCATAAACTAATTACCTGTTTTAGATAGCATGAGACCCTTCATTTATACTACGTAACTTAATTACTCACACTGACAGACGAGCACCATACTATACTACCAACCAGAATTACCAGACCCCTGGAAACAGAACGATACGGGAAGAACACGCGAGGTTAACAAAACATTGAACTCACACGGGGGTCAATTAGACTGGTCGGCTTACTACGCATTGCTGAGGTATATTTGAGAATGTAGATTAGCTATTGCCTCTTATAATACAACGAGGAGGAAAGTCAATTATTCGAACATAGTTCGAATACGTAGTATGTTAGTTGAAGAGCAATTGTGCCGTTATGGAAACTAATAAATTCGCGAAATTGCCAATATGATGGCGTCTTTGACGAGAAATCGAATTTTCAAGGGTTTTAGACGCTCGGAACTTGATAAGACGTTGTTGATGTTCGGGTAATGACTCTAAAATTTGATTAAATAAATGTAAATAATTAAACAAAGCAAAAGGAGTATGTAAGGATCGTATCAGGTGGGTTTCTGTGGTTTCTACCTATCCCCCATGGGAATAAGGCGTGAGTTTTTGTATATAAATAGTTAAACATACAGTCAACTTATTGGCTCGTAAAACATGGTTGAATTATCAGGTATTCCGTTTTATCATCATGCCAGAAAAATCGGGAAAATGACTTTGTTTGTTTGCTACGCTTTCCCGCTAAAACAGCTGAACTGATTTAGATAGAATTTGGCTCATGGGTAGACCATGATCTGAAAAAGGACATAGGATACTTTTTATCCCGATATTCCCACGGGATCGAGACTTACGCGGGTGAAATCGCGGGGCGCACCTAGTTACTTATAATTTTCTTAATAAAAAGAAATCGTGTATATCGTGCGAAAAATATGCAGGTTGGCGAAATACATTCAGTTTTTCTAAGTTCTGTCTGCAGAGCTCGGCAGTCAACACATCACTTACTTCCAACTTGGCCACAATTCACGAACAATACCAGTTGCAAACAAAACTTCGTATGATATACAGCCCACAGTTTCATTTATAAAATAGAAAACTTTAAAATATCCTTTTTCCTACAGTATGTTTATATTTTGCCGGTAAACTTTTAATGTATGCCCGTTTCGCCTGTGAATGGGGAGATCCTGTGGTGGGAGAAAAGGGGGGAGAAACTTGCTCCGTCGATTCCAGAAGCTTGAAGAACTAATTTAACTGCGTCCCCTAACTGCCACTTCAATAAATTCTAAACTAGATATATATATTTTTTACCAAGTTTCAAACTTTCTCTCTTTGGATAATAAAGATACGCTTGCCGCTGTTGTTCCGTGGATGGGTTACCATCTTTACATACCGAGACTTCTCCGTGCCTCGGAAAGCATGTTAAGATGACCCGGCTGTCATTCGTGGATCTTTGTCTGTCATTACGGGTCGTCAGAGGCCGAAAGTCTGACAGCCAGTCTTATACCAAGGGGTATCGTATTATCCAGTTACTGGGTTGTGGAGGTCAGATAAGCAGTCGCTCCATGTAAAATACTGGTATTCAGCTGCATCCGGTTAGACTGGAAGCTGACCCCAACATAGTTGGGAAATGGCTAGGCAGATTGATTGAAGTTTCAATCTTTCAGAATTATACCGACATTCGCGAAAGTTTTTAATTTGGAGATAGATCAGCACCTATACTACGACGTATTAATGCCACCATTTTTCCAGTGTTAGTGAGAGACGGAGCTATACAAGGCCGCTAGCACCATCCTTTTTTCGCAGTGGAATAATGATGGTATTAATACTTTATAGTCAGCCTCCCGATTAAGTGAACGTTGTACGTCATACGCCTCAGTAGACACAAAGCTAGTGCAAAGTGAAGTGCTACTAACATATTTATTGACACAAGTTTTTGATCCTAAAAATAAATGTATATCTATGGGCCTGGGTCAACAGAAATTTTTTTTTTTTTTGGGTATAGTTTCGCGCTACGAACGGCTTTTTCTGATACCGATCTTTTAAACCAAAACGATTAATTTACGAAACAGTTGTATGTTCGTTTCTATCTAAAGTTGCTGATAACAATGGTCTACCATTTCCTAAAGCGATATTTTAGCCACTAGTGGCAGAAAAGAAAATGGTTATCATACACCTTACCGATGGGATTAGGTTTCTAACAGAACACGTACGTACTACGGCTTACTATAGGTAGGTACTTTATGCATAATCCCAAGTATTACCATGGTTTGACACCACATAAAGGGTACAAGTAATTGCTCCATCAGAACACCCAACCCACAATAAGTATTATAACAAACAACCTGACATAAACACTCACTCAAGAGGTAATATCTAGAAATTTTCATAGCCATTTCGCAAAATGATATCTGCAGTCCTTGTCAAAGTAGTTCTCCTAATTAGACGGCCGACTTCACGCCATGCATGTTAACGACTGACATTTGCATTTGGATCCCGGTTCATGCCTTGAGGGTGAGTTTCACTGAGCGAGCCGAAGAATTATAACGAAGAAATGTTTTGTTCGTGACGTGTTTGGGGTAACTGACTTGTTTGAACCACTTGTACTTTATTTTATGAACATTAAATTGCTTACTTATATACAACTCGTAAATTGCCCGCGACTTCGTCTGCGATCCAGGATGAAAAGTAGCGTATGTCCTTCTCCGGGTCATGGTCTACCCATGTGCCTTTTATCTAAATCTGTCCAGCTGTTTTTGTCAGAATATTGTACAAAGTTGTTATGTGTTGTTGTGTGTCTTTCTCAGATTCTGTTTTGGGATTCGCACTCAATGCTGTGGATCTATGGAACCTTTTGCTTACTATGAATGTCTATCCATCTGTCACAGGTATTACATTAAAATATGACATACATTGTTTCACCCTATGCAAAATGTCTACATTTATATTTGTAATTTATATGGTTTACATTTATAAAAATCTCTTCTATATTATCAAAATCACATGAGCACCGAGCGAACATTCGCTCCCCCAAAACGCGAATATAAATGACAACAGGCAAAGCTGGGGCAACTGTCAAAACCACCACGTGATCATTACACCAGGGAATGAGTCGGAAAATGAACGCTCACGGATAATTGGCGGCTCGGAATGAATTTGTGATTCTGTAATGTGATATTTTGATGAGGTGCGGATGACGCTGACTGTGTGACATGATTGTACAAACGCTCTGTTGTTTTGGTTCAGTGGTTAGAACGGTGTTTCAGCGTAATGTGCTCAGTTATTGAGTATTTGTTATATATATGTGTGTATTTGTTATATATATATATATATATATCTAACTATGTATATATTATACAGTATGTTAACTAACAAAGGGCGTTCCCGTTAACCTGCAATAGTATAGCGTGTATACATGCTAAAAAAAATATTACCACTCAAATAATTTTTTTTTTAATTATGTATTGAAATGTTCACAAAAAGATTAAATTTAAACGTAAAAGAAACACTGTACACGCACACTTGTATTTCAACGTAGAAAAACAAGTGTGACAAGTGGGCGTGTACAGAGAGTTTATTTTTCGTACCAATTTAATATTTTTTGTGAATATTTTACTATACAAAAATAAAAAAAACTTTTTTTGTTTTTTAAGTGTAATATTTTTTTGGCATGTTTAGACGCTATACTATTGCAGGTTAACGGGAACGCCCTTTGTTAGTTAACATACTGTATATATATTTATATAGATAAGATAATGCTTTATGTGTGTATGTATTTATTGTATATGTAAACGGTACACCACTGACTACCTGCAGTATTGTCTCTCCTTCTTACTTTAATCCATCCAAAGGTTGTCTGTAAAAGATCGCTTTTAGCGATAAGACCGCCCATTGTGTCACCCTATGTAAAATTTCTAAATGTCTGTAATTTTTATGGTGTACAGTCACGAGCAAAAATATGTATACACTCAGCAAAATTCAATAACGTTTTTCTCGTGGAATAACGATTTTAACTTTGAGATGATACCTATTTCATAATAATAGGGGTTCAAAAATACTATGTTCGTTATATCATAAAATTACAATCAATACAGTAGGAGAAAATCACTTTTAAAAGTTGCTAAGTGTATACATATTAGTGCTCGTGACTGTACATAATAAAGAGTATTCTATCTATCTATCTATTTGGATTTCGAATTGTCATTTAGAACGTGTTTCTGTACAAAAAACTCTCTCACTTTCGCATTTATAATATTAGTTAGGACTAGTATTATAAATGCGAAAGTGAGTTTGTTTGTTTATTTGTTTGTTTGTTACGCTTTAACGCTAAAACGGCTGAACGGATTTGGATGAAATTCGGCACAAGGGTAGACCATGACCTGGAATAGGACAGGATACTTTTTATCCCGATATTCCCACGGGATCGAGACTTACGCGGGTGAAACCGCGGGGCGCAGCTAGTATAATATATTTGATTGAATGCCAGCAAAATATAAATCGACAAATGTAGGTATTATTAATTTACTAAAATGGGCAACAGTATTTATGATTCACTAGATGGGGTCTAACTTTGTGAAAACCTACATCCTTTAATCGATTCGAAGTTAAAACGAGTTTTATAGAAGTCATTTTTTGCACTTATATTGCATTTTCAACCGACTTCCAAGAGGGAGGTTCTAAGTTCATCTGTATGTTTTTTTATTGTTTTTTTTCGCGCGTATCTTGTATTTATGTATGTTTGTTTGTAAATTTCTTTATTATTAAATAAAATCTATTTTTATTTATTTATATATATATAGTTTATTGTACATCACAAAAATATATTACAAAAAAAAAAACAAACACTACAAAGTATACCTACATATATAAACTAATTTTGAATTAAAGCCACTTACCGTGTCTTTCTGCAGGCATAGCATGAGCACCGTTTTGTCGACGGAAGAGTAGACAAAAATGACGTTTCCTGTAGACAGTAGACAGTACGAGACGGTAGCAAAATAAAAAGAGTCAATTGCACTTTTTACGAAATTCACTCTTTTACATAATTTGACTCAGAATTCTTTGTTTTATCATAGGATTTATCGGTTGTCAGTGTGATTTTGACAGTAAGGATAGAAAACTTTCTTCCGAAATAGTCTACATATGAAAAGACCTAGACAAATATCGTTAGAAATGAAAGACAAAATGACAGATTGTAGAAACATTTCTACGGTGGATGTCAAAAATGAAGAAACGAACTGTCACTTTGTAAAGAAAAAGCTATGTCTATTCTTCGTAGAGATAGAAAGCGCCATGCTACGCCTGCTGGTGTAACCCGTTGTTCTTCTAAATTACGCAACGGATTTTAATGCAATTTTCACCGTTATTTAGAGAATTTAATCCGAAAGTGTGTATAATGCATTATCTAATAATAAACTTACATATAATAATAAAGAAATCTTGATGTTTTGTCAAGTAGTAAAAACCGTGCGAAGCTGGGGCGGGTTATTGGTATACTTATACAGTATGGTAAATAAGAATAAGAATAAGAATAATTTTATTCGTTCCAAAATATACAGACATAAAATAATAATATGGTGATACACTACTTAATTCTATGTAGATAGATATTGAAACATCTGTGTCTGAACTAGATATAAAATATCTGTATTTCAGACATCAGCGCTCTTCCCTTGTTGTAGGCGACACTTAAAAATTTATTAAATTGTTTGACCTCTATACACATCTATAATAGATTCGATAGAACATTATAATAATAAAATAAAAGAAAGTGACAAATATAGAAAAACAATCTTAAAAATTAGATGTATTTGTGATGGCCTCCGGTGAGTAGAGTGTAAATGAGTGTATGTGTGTTGGAGGGTGAGTATTATTGTAAGCTATTTTACGATCGACAATAGGTTTTCGGTCTCAGTGTAATTTAGCTTACGAATGCGGTCCACTACCGTAATTTTACATTTGTTCCTATTTAAGGGATATATATCTATAAGCTTATTTACTCTTTTATACAGAAAAGAGCCCAGGAAACAATAGTGCTTTCGAACGTATGGGTGTTTAAAGGTCGGTAGATCGGTGTGCGTAATGACCTTTCGTCTGCGCTTAGATATATAAGAGGACTTGTCATATTTAGTATGTGTATGATGTCTCAAGACTGCGTGCAGGATAAAGTATGGTAATTCTACAATGTGTAACGGCTAGGGCTTTGCAGGTAGGCTGCGCAGGCCGTTAACTGATAGGTAGGTAGAGTAAAGAGAGGAGTAAAACCAGCTGGGTAGTTTAATACATATATTAGTTAATATAGTAGGTAGGAGATCCACAGCTAGGTCGCGGGTAAGGTCACTGATTTCCGAGCACTCGCACACTTAGGTAGGTAGAAGGGTACCGTCCTTGGTCATCCGTTGTAGTAAGAGGGGACCTGCCAGCGCAGGCTCAGCGGGAACAGTAGGGCCGGCACGGGTCGGAGACACGTGGCCGACGAGGAGGCCTGTCAGCACAGGTCTGCAGGTAGATCACGGCGTTAGGCCGCAGGTAGGCCAGGCCTTGGTAAGGCCGCGGTAGCGTGCATAGGTAGTGTGCACGTGTCCAGTCTTTAGTCCGGACGTAAGAGCCGGAACGTAGAAGCCGGGGTGTAGGACCGCCGGTACATAGAACCCTGAAAGCGCGTTAGGGAGCGCATGTCAGATGCGGTGCCGATGGCAGCAAGCCGCGTGCGATGTGTTAGCCTCCTTCCCCTCTTTAGCGACCAAGAACGGTATGGGAAGCATGATAGGAAAGCATAATACATCGCAGCGGCTTACAGGCAGAGAGAGAGAGTGCAATGACAGCGTGGCAGAATGACAGGTGAGATTATAGGTTTTGTAGTGACAAGCTAGGCTAAGGGTGCGTTTCCACTGAAGCGGAGACGAGCGGAGCTGAGCGGAAACGAGCAATCACATTGGTTAAAATCCTCAACGCGTCTGTCGTCTCGTCTGTGATTGGAAGATTCCTGCACGTCTCGGCTCAGCTCCGCTCGACTCCGCTTCAGTGGAAACGCACCCTTAAAGAGCATAACCATTGCAGATGGCACAAGGAGCACACAGTACAGTATAATAGTTATAATAATGATGATGAACTCACCCTAGACTCGGGGCACATGGTGTTAATCTAGGGGTTCTAGATGTTGAACCGCTAGTATGGCTGGTTGCAGATGAAATGAATGAGACTAATTAGGAGTAATGTCAGTCAACTAGTGTTGCGCATGTAATTTAGTGTTGTGCTCAACCACGTAGTAACATAGTAACTGCTTGACTAAGTTCAGGTGTGAACCCAAAACGTTACAAATGCTTGTCAAATCAATCTGCCTAGCCTTTTCCTAACAATGTTGGGGTCGGCTTCCAGTCTAACCGGATGCAGCTGAACACCAGTATTTTACATAGAGCGACTGCCTATCTGACCTCCACAATCCAGTAACTGGTTAATACGATACCCCTTGGTAAGACTGGTTGTCAGACTTTCGGCCTCTGATGACCTCTGATGCATTCTACTGGTGAAAGATTTTTTGTTCTATTTATAATATTAGTGTAGGAAACTCAGGTAAGTACTTTCTAATAAAATCCAACGCTTATACGAGATAAAGAGATACCTTTATCCAGCTTATGAGTTTCAAAAGCTATTGCTATAAGCACATATCCGAGCTGTTCAAGCCAGCATTAAATTGTTATGGCGCTATTTACCGTAAACTGTTCTAAGTGGTGTCTGGAGCCTGTGCACTGTGCTTTATCAAGATGAGCGTATTTTGAGTCGCTCAAAATGAGTTTAGGAATTAAGGTTCTACATTTTGCAGAGTTTAATCCGACTCATTTTGCGAGAGTATTTTGTAAACAGTAATAATGTATGAAATTATCAATCTACCTAGCCTTTTCCCAACTCTGTTGGGGTCAGCTTCCAGTGTAACCGGATGCAGCTGAATACCAGTATTTTACATGGAGCGACTGCCTATCTGACCTCCACAACCCGTGACTGGGTAATACGATACCCCTTTTGGTAAGGCTGGTTGTCAGACTTTCGGGCTTCTGACGACTCGTAACGACTGTCAAAGATTTACGAATGACAGCCAGGACCAACGGATTAAAGTGCTTTCCGAGGCACGGAGTAGTCTCGGTATGTAAAGATGGTCACCCATCCACGGACCAACCCCGGCAAGCGTAGCTTATCCTGATGGATCGACCCGTGCGGCAGTTATTAATTAGCCACGAGCTCCTCTAATAATGTATGAAATCGAATGAACGTAATTCGGCGATTCATTATGAGCGACCAAAATAACGCTTACAATCTCTTGTACGCAGTAATCCTAGGCAATGGACGTCTTTAATTAATGGTGTATGTTCCCACTGCTGGAACACAGGCCTTCTCTCTGTGGAGAGGCAGTGGGCCGTAATCCAACACGCGCCGGGCCTAGTGCGGGTTGGTAGATGTCACAGGTCTTCGATTTTTTTATCCTAAGACATACCGGTTTCCTCACGATGTTTTTCCTTCACCGTTTTGAAAGCAGTGGTGATGAAATAATTTACACAAAGTAAAACGGCTGTCAGGGTTAGAAACTATGCGACTCGTAAGTCGCGGCCGTTACCACTGGGCAGTGTTACACGGTAATTACCGTAGAAACACGGTGATTCTGACCAATATACGGTCTACGGTAATGATTCCCTACCGTGTAATTTTCTACGATAATTTTAAATATTAACTACCGTGTTTATGTTACTGTAATTTAATAAAATTAAAGCCAATACGTAAAACAAAACGCATTTTTAGTTTTTGTCGCTTTGCATACGACACTACGCCGCCGCGTGGTCATTCCCAAAATGTTGTACACACGTAATCTTAACACGACTAAATACAAAAAGGCTTCTATTTTGTCCGTTTGTCTAACCATGATCAAAATTAAAATCAATATTAAAAAAATAAAATAAGAAAGTAGTTAATTATAATTTTTAATACAAATATTGAATAATCATGGTTCTTTCTTTTGCTTTTTACACGATAATTTACACGGTATTTTTCAAATATGTCTACGGTATTTTGGGTCTGAAACACGGTATTTTTGAGCCATCAACACGGTAGTTTTTTTTTTCATCTGGTAACACTGCCACTGGGCCACTTTTGCCCCCAAAACCTACACTACTCTATGCTTAAAGGGCTTTCAAGCGCGTCTATCGAACACTGACCTTATAAGTTGTTTAGCTTAAACACAGTTAATTGATTCAGGCGTGACTTTGCGGAAATCCATTATAAAATTCAATCGACGCAGATATATTTAGTAACCTATTCCGCTTGACTATTCTTCAAGAGTCATAAAAACCCTGTAAGAAATCGACACGTGTTTCACCTCTCAACGAGGCATCTTTAGGATGACGATTGACCAATTGCAAACCAGAACGCGCGTGTTGTATATATATATATATATAAATATATCTGTGTCAATTGTATTTTAGCTACACCATTTAAACACGACATTTGTGAAGAGATTTTGACATAAAACTGACAGTAGACATGCGTTTAACAAGTGTCTAAGTTTTAGTGGTAAGACTGAGTCTTCAAATTATCAAAACACATGTAAGACAGAGGATGATGATCAAAAATATTTAAAGAATAAAACACAAATCTTGCATATATCTTTTCTAGAAAAAAAAATACATTTGCCAATGAGACAAGTTTTTTCATCCCCCGACTTGTAATACTTTCGTGTATAGTTGCTAGATGGCAGTGAAATTGCAGTACGCTCCCCTGGGATATTACCGCGCTTCCTAGCCATGTAAACTACCTTCCCGTTTATCGAAATATCGTATACTTGATACTATTATGCTGTATTTACGTTTTGTTTACATTAACTTTGGCTGGCTCCCGAAGGAAGTAAGCACATATTTTGTGGGTATCGAATATCGGTTTGCGAAGTCGTTGGATGGAGAAAAATAATGTTCTTTGACGGTATATTTTCAAAATTACATGGAAGCTCCAGTCTCTATGTCATTTTACCGACATTAGGCTTGGATTCTTCTTACGCTGATGTCGTTATTACGATATTGTGTTCTATATAGCACCATAGTGCGACGCTAACGTCCGCGGCGCGTACCAGTTTGCTACGCGTACGCGACCGACATTAGCGTAAGAGGAAAAAATAGCCGCGGCCGCGGCGTCGTGTCGCTGCGGTGGCGGCGCGGTTGCGCCGCGGTTGCGGCGTCGTGTCGCTGCGGTGGCGGCGCGGTCGTGGCGTCGTTTTGCCGAGCACTGTCTGTACTAAATAAATGTATTTTCTTTCATTATTTCTAGATTTTAAAAGAGACTGTGACGTCTCAGTTTGTTTCGGTGTTTCTTCTCAGAGTACTTGAATAGGAAGTACCGAACTCATCTAGAGTTAAGATATAATTTTATTAATTTTTGACTTGTAAATGTGTGTAATACTTACAGAAATAAAATTATTTATCATTCATTTAAGGAAGTGAAAAGAATGGCCAGCCAGCAAGTTTGGTACAGACGTTGATTACTTTGGGTGCGCAGGATTTCCTTAGGTAGTCACTTGAACTCTCTTAGCTATATTAATAAATTAAACTAATGGGTACAAAATACACTGTACCTATGGATGATTTTATCAATTTTTCTAACACATAAAAATAGAGTACAGTTATTATTTTTACTTTAAGTCTGTAAGTTTTTAAATTATTTACAGTCGAACAAGCTATTTGGTATACAGGCAGATAACTTGCAAAAGTGTTTTCAGTAGTCAACAATCCTTTAACGTTACTCTCCTAAGTCATAAGCTCAAAAAGTTAAATTACAGACATAATCAAAACGAATTTTGGCAGTTTAGCGGAAAATGAATATAATTTTGCCTGTATACCAAATAGCTTGTTCGACTGTACCAAGAAAATCCCTAGCCAAATCCAAAAAATTAATACAAAACCATGCAATAAACAACCTAATAAACAAAACAAGGGTCCAAATAATTACTCAGTACAGGTACTCGTATTTATTAAGAACAGCGGGAGGGGTTGATTACGCACATGCCTGCCGAAAGTATTATAAAAAGGCTTTTGTGAACCACCCTTTCAGCATACGAAACGTTCTATGAAATGCTCTTTTATTCGTCAAGAGACGTACGAATAATGGCGTCGAAAACATGAGCCTGCAGAAACAGATACTCCTACTCTTAAACAATGTACGTTTTGATAATATAACGCTTTTTGATGAGGGTTTTGTATGAAAGCCAAGAGGTTCCGTGCAATTGGTAATGCGGGGTTTTTGGAAATTTCGATGCTCTTTTTTTTCAGTTGGATTGTAACTTAGAAGGGGTAATGTGTGAGGATATTTGGTGATTTTTGTGGTAAGTAAATACGTTAAGTTTGGGTAAATTTACTTACCCGTTTTACCAAACATGTAAGAAAATTCTTATCAAAAACTTTATTAAGAAATAGAATTTTAAAGTACCTAACTTCAAAAAAGGACTATTTAGTAGTAATGCAGAAAAAAGGTTCTCAATCCCTGAGAAATCAGACAAGTTTTGTCTAATATTTACTATGTACTCATAGTAAATATTAGAGGTTAGTAAAATAAAGGTAAGTACCTACTACTGTAGGTACTTACCTTTATTTTACTAACCTGATAGCTATACAAATGCCAGCTAGGTAAGGAAAATTCCAAAGACATTTTCCTTATATCCAGAACCATCCTTATACAATACAATAGGGACGCAAAACATTTTACATAATAACCAAAGGTAGATAAGATAAAGTCCAACTTCCAACATAGTTCCACCACGCATAAATAAAGTTACATCTGCGTAATAATCTTCAGAATGCAAACTCTTCATCCCTTTCAAAGTTCGAAGGTACCAATCAAAGAGGTTTATGATATTACAGTAGAATTTACATCGTAAACACTAACTGCTATCAAAATTCCCCAATAGTTCCTCTTAAAGGATTACCTTTTGTAAACTAAAATGGGACGCAATCATCATCTTGCGGACCAGGATTACATGAGGGCATAGGATTATTGGACAGGGCTGCCCAACACTAGTTATGAAATTGGACATAGTCGACCATTCCACTCATCTTTATCTAAAAGGAAATAAACAACGATCTAAAATAACTGTATATTTCAGAACTACGGACATACTTTCTTAGGCATGATATTTTTAAGCCAGAAATAGACAATGATTTAAAGTATAACAATCCTTCTTAGAGGTATAGCTATTAAATCGCCTTTATTTTACAAGGACCATTCATCAATTATAAAAGAAACTAAATATACCCCAATAAACCAAAGTGGTACCGGCCGCGACTTACGAATTGTAGGTCATAGATTTGAACCCAGATAGGCGCTTTACTTTGTGTAAATTATTTCATCACCACTGCCCTCAAAACGGTGAAGGAAAACATCGTGAGGAAACCGGCATGTCCTGGAACTAAAAACTCGAAGACATGTGACATCTACCAACCCGCGTGGTGTATTACGGCCCACTCCCTCTCACCGAGAGGAGGCCTGTGCCCGGCAGTGGATATATTATAGGTTGATTACGAATATTTTTCTCATCCAAATCAGAAATCAAGCATCTTAGATCTGGTTGTTAAAAATCTCACCGCGAACACTTAAGTGACGTGAGCTGTCATTCGAGGGATCGACACTATTGACCGCTCACTTCACCTCAGTTTTCACTTGTGTACGTGTAAGTAAGGCGATTCTGTAGTGGGACAACCCTGCGTCCAACTATGTCTTACTTATGCAATAGCCGTCTCGCCCGCGGCCAAACATCCCTTTGGTCCTGTACAAATATTCCATATAATGATTCGCTTTTAATTATTATTGGTAGTGGCTAAGTTTTGTTTGATGTATTGATTAAAATCGTGTTTGTTGCCAAGTGCCATCATGGCGGGTCGTATACTCGTGTCAATAGTGCTCCCGTGGGGGCCTATGTCGTATTGTATGGGGTGAAATCGAAATCCAGTGACAAAGTTTTGAGGAGTAATTATTTGTGGTTTTCATTTGAGGAGGCATTGAGAACAATGTAATGTTTTGTGGGCGTAAATATTCATTCTGTTTGGTCATAACTTTGAGGGAACCGTCACTCTTGGGAGGGATGACGTAGTTGGGCAGTAGTAAAAAAAATACAAAATACTGTCTAGACATTTTCAAAATACGCTGAATTAAATATTTTATGAAATAAACCACAAAGTAGGTACATTATCACCACATAAAACTGAAATAAGAAATGGAGAAAACACACCATTAAAGGGCGTTATCAACAATGTATCATGCCTCAGTAATAAATACTCGCTCAGTGCCCGTAACACTGAAAATTTCATACACGGAACGTAAACAGGAGCGAACACTGTCGCAAACTAAACGACTAGAAACTTTACGAGGGCATAAACATAAAAAACTCATCGGCAAAAATATGAAAATATACCTAATGTTCCGTACATGTGTTGGGATAAAAGTTTTTCCCATCTAGTGGGTACATCGCATTGTATTTCCCTATAGAAGTCATAAACATGATGGTTAGCGGGCAGCGTCTGTCCCCACCCCCTTCGCCCCCTCAGTCGGGCTTTAACGTCTAAAGTTCAATTTTATTTCAGTCTTTAGCGCCGAGAGAAAATGTTGCGCTTCCCTGTCCATTAACCGGTTTAAATTAGAGTTTTAATTTTTAAAATGAATTTATCTTTTAAGGGAATAGGGCTTTGATAAAAAATGGGGATTCGCGCAAAAAGAAAGATGTTATAGACTGTCTATATACCTACATCTTTTCGACAATTTAATTAAGTAGAAGGTAAGTTGTATAGATAAATACAGCATTTCTTGCCTGTTCCTACACTGTACTGAAATCTAGTTATGAATTAGTTGTGTATCAATTTTATTTAATTCGAGCTGATCTGTTTCGATCTCGAGCAGTTTTTTTTTTTTTTTCATTATTTAAATAAAGAAAATAATTAATGTGCTCGAGGTCGAAACAGCAACACTTAATTTATTTCAATGTGACCACATCATGAATAAATTTGGCACTAATCAGAACATTTTTCTGCCTTTTAAACATCACAAACAAACAGCCCAAAGTGGATCACTTTAATTTAAATTAAATGAAACGTGTATACACAACATCGAAACAGCGCAATAAAAACAAACGCACAACGAAAATTTTCCACAAAATTAACTTCGCTTTGAAAAATGTATTCTAATAAAAACCATTTCCCTGTAAATAAAGGCAATTTTTAATAATTACGTTATGTTACCGTTTGAAGCAGAAATGTCTATCAGTGGCGTGCCGTTAAGGGTATCAAGAGGCTTGGGCAGAAGCCGGAGAGCAAATAAAGTTATGCTCAAAACGCGGTGTAATGAGACTTCATTGGATTACGAGGCTTAAGTAACCCCCAATAATAATAATAATAACCCAAAAATGCACGTGTACCCTGTGGTATTAAATAACTGACTCAATAATGTCTAATTTGGTCTGACCCGCGTGAATTCTTGCCTCGGGGTAAGGGTTTTGCGAAGCCGAGCCCGGCTTGTGGTTCTATGTTTACGGTTATTTTCATTACGCTAAACGTTGAGTCTCTTGTGTTTATTTTTAAACATAAATCGGTTCGGGTTTACGAGAACAAGTGGGTGCCTAAGTTATGTGATGTGGGGAAGTACAATATAGGCGGTCTATTGTTTGTTCCAAAAATAAGAAGTAGGGGTCCTTGTGCCTGGAACACAATCAGCTTTTGCTTCAAAATTCAATTAAAATTCATAGCTAATGAAAATAAAATTATTTTACTTAATATTAGGTATGAAATCAGCGTTTTGTATGGGGAATTTTAAAGAAGTTGCATTTTTCATACTAACATTTTCTTAATTTATTTAACAACCATGAACACTAATGTTTTAAAACTTTTATGCACTAATGTTTAAAAACTAAGATAATGTATGCCACTTAGATTAAGCGAAAAAAATAAGTTTTGGCTAAGTTAAAAAAAAAAATAGTGGTTTCTGCTAACAAAATGAGGAGTCATATTTAAGGTATTTTTTTAGAAAACTATAAGTAATAAGGTTTTTTTACTATTGGTAGTTGTCTATGATGGTCATTATTCGATATAATACCAAGCAATTGATGAATATTTTAAATCATAGAAGTGACGACGTTCTCTATTTGTGAGAAAAAGACGCCAATTTCAAAGGTCACCCAATACGTAGATACTTCTTCATACTCACTACTAAACGATAAGCAATAATATAATAATAGCAGCACTCAGCAGGGTTTGAACTCGACTTATGATTTGGTCACGCCACTAGGTTATAGTGGCGTGACCAAATCATAAGTCGAGTTCAAACCCAAGACACGCACCTCTGACTTTTCAGATTCATGTGCGCATTGTATAATTATCACTTGCTTTAAAAACGGTGAAGGAAAACATTTCTGAGAGATATTTCTCAACGGCATGTGAAGCCAAGTCAGAGGCCCATGGGCGGCATAAAAACACTCACTTCAAACTCACTTCACCTAAGTTTTCACAGTGATATTTTTACAGAATAGAACTAGAATCAGTTCTATTTCTTTGTTTTGACGTTCAAAAGTGCCTTTTATGTGCCTATTTGAAAAAAAAATATTTGACTTTGACTTTGAATTGCACTACGGGTTAGTCAAAAGAAAGAAAGAATAATATAATAAATTGTACTTAAAATATTGAAGAAAATATTTCTAAAAACACTTAGGTACCTATGTCCAGATCCAGACAAACACCTTTTTCCACTTAAATGTCCATTAAACAATGTAATTCCCATTTTCTCTAAAATGTTTGAGGAAAGGTTCTCGCTCAATCTTTCCGATGCAATTTAGAAGAACATAGACAATGCAAGGGATGGAACGATCATTTATTTATCAAGCTATAGTGGATAGTCGGGGATGTCACCGAGACAATGTTCCGAGCATGCTTTCAAATTTAATACAGTAACAGTGCAGTGATTTTACAGTCTAGTAATAACACTGTTAGTTGAAAATTTAACTTGTTTATGTGAATTTTGTGTTTTTTCTTGGTTTTTAGCTTACTTTTTGAGAGGTAGTTGATGCAATTTCTAGTCTTTGAGAATATCTTTGCAACGGGCGTTGTCAAGTGTCGTCATGGAAGTTCCGTAGACGCTGCGTAGACCCCCGCGTAGCCACTGCGTAGGCACTTTAGCCGTAGAAGCCACGTAATGATGAACCTAACTAACCGACCTAACAGATACCTAAGTGTATCGGTTTTCTGACATTACACAAACTAACCAACATTTATTCCATTCTTAATGTGTGCACTTTGCGTATCCAATATATAAAACAGTGTTATCATCCGCAATTCAGCTGAGCACATCACTAGTCAGCGCAGGTGTCGTGTCGGAACAATTTAGAGTTGTTCATCCCGCGCCGGCGACGCAATAATGCACCACGCTCCATTTACACTTGCAGCAATTTGTTTTAGATTACACGTGAATTTTTATCGCATAGATATCTTTTTCACTCCGCCAGTGCACTTTAAAAACGATTTGGCTGTCTGTTTTTCTTTTTTTTCGGTACCTAAATGGCTGGCGCTTTCATATTTTTTGAATTAAGAACGATAGAAAAATAAATTAACAATTGTCACAGGCTGAGTGAGATGTAAACAGTAAATTGTTTTTTTTTTTTTTAGAAAAATCTTATTTGAGCACCTTTTGTGTCAATTCTATAAGATTTTTTTATGAAAAAATATAGAAAGTAATTTTGAAAGGTCAAGCCCTTCAAGTTTTTAAGTAACATGTGGCTATTAAAGATGAATAGACTTACTGAAAACATACTCAAGAATTTATAAGACCATTTGCCACAACTCAAACCTATCGAAATTCAAAACAAACCGATACGACTCAACACAGCATTAATACAGAAAAAGATTCAGCGCCACGTCGTTCCTTTATATCTTTTGTTTCCGTTTTGTAAAATTTCACCCCATAACATTATGTTGATGATGGTAATAAAGCTTGAAATATTTACGAATATCCGAACAAACGAGGCGGGTTTTGAAAAATAGTCGGTGCCGTGCCGGATTGACCGTGCCAGAATAAAGATTAGCCAGGGACCGCGAACATTTTTCACGCGACAACAATTTGTTCTGAGCTTCGTCGTTTTGCAAGAATTTGTTTTAAGGACTTCACACTATAACTTCTATAAATAAAATGGAATGGTGATTTTATCAGGCACTTTCTATTTTTCTTTTCTTTGTTTAGATAACGGTTTCCAAACAATAATGGTACTAGGTACATGGTTTTTTGTTTTCGATAACCTATTTCTAATCATAAACCTGTTAACTAATTGCGTAACAGATAAAGATTTTCTTAAGACTAATCATTTTCATTTTGACAGTTCAACAACATTCATTGCGTTATTTAAATTTTTTGGCAGATTTTTTTTTCGTTCTTATAAAACAATGGATTAGAATTTGTTTCAAACCGATTCAAATTGTGATTGATCGTGTATTAGATAATTATATAGTGTGCTCCTTTATGTTTTTCCGTTATAGTAAGTATTCCACACACTGATGTGTTAAATATTCTTTGTTATAATAATATAATTTATTTTCTGTTCGTAGAACCACTAGTTTTATCTAATTAGCTGCCTGTCTCGTATCTACATAATAAAAATCATCAACAATTTTTTTTATATAAAAACAATGTAATATAAATTATATAATTAATAATAATAATTCGTTGGCCTATTTTTAGCCCAACGAATCAGCATTGCCATTCAACGTGGCAATGCTGCCAGCCTTTTGGGCACCTTTCCCATTGACAGCTATGCGGACGAATTCTTTGATGCTCAATGAGCCCCTCCCCTTTATTTTTTCTTTTTAATTTGTTATATATGTAATTGTTTTTTAGTTAATTTAGTATAATAAATGTAAAATAAAGATAGAACTGTACCAATTCACAAATGCAATGAATTATAATAATAAAAGAGTTATAAACCTTAAAAAAAAAAAAAAAAAAAAAAAAAAAAAAAAAAAAAAAAAAAAATGTAATATAAATCGTCATTTTGTTTTCATAAATTTGATAAAATAAAAACACTCACCTAATCACAACTATCTCACTGTAATGCAAGCCACATCAACGACAGCGCATCCTTCATTAACAATAGATCTCATGGGCGTGGCGTCCGTCCCTCAGTCCCTCTCATCTCAGATTATATCGGCTCTAAATCCCTGACGAACAGCCGGCCACTTGGACCGCCTCGCTGATGCTCGTTTTGCAATTTGTCTATTGATACACACGGGGATAGTTTTTACCCGAATGCAGTAAAACTAAAAAAGGTTGGTTATGATAATTATACATTGTTGTTATGACAATTTATATCTTTTTTTTTTTTTTTGTTTTCTGGTCACCATATTGATTTTGAACAAACGTCGCGGATTTTCGTTTGACTAGTGGACGGAGTGATTCATGATGAAGGTTGCAGTGTAATAATTCATTAAGGTTTTGTGTAAATTGGCTGATATATGACGACGTAAAATACTCCGATGAACATCGGCGCATGCTCGACGCAACAAGCTGATACGACACCACGACAGAAAAAAAGTTGTTGGCATATATTATGCTCTGCTAGCCGTTCGACGCCGGGGTGGGTTACTATCCTAACTTGTTTGTTTGTTACGCTTTCACGCAAAAACGACTGAACGGATTTGGATAAAATTTGACATAGGAGTAGAACATTACCTAGAATAGGACATAGGAAACTTTTATCCTGATATTCCCACGGGATCGAGACTTACGCGGGTGAAACCGCGGGGCGCAGCAAGTTAAATGATAATGTTGCTAGCAAGTCTTTTCACCTGTGTGTAACATACGGTCAGTTACAATAAAGTCGAGTGTGTACCAGCCCTTAATTACGCCGGACCCTTACACACCCAATTATTATACATATTTTGTAGTTACACTAATTGGCGAGTTTCTCTTTTGAAAGCTTTGTATCAAGTATGAAGAGTCATAATATACGGATGACTAGCAGATGTAGGTAACTATAGTGAATGTGTTTTTAATATAAAAGAGTGGCTTGGCACTTGCCCGTGAATTAATTGGCATCAGCTTTTTGTATAACTGAGGTACGTATGAAATGAGTTTTAGTTTTTTTTATATAATAATACCTAGCTTTTTCCCACTAGGTTAGGTTACCGGAAGCAGCTGAATACCAGTATTTTACATGGAGCGACTGCCCATCTGACCACCATAACCCAGTTACTGGGTAACACGATATCCCTTGGTACGACCGGTTGTCAAACTTTGGAGCTAATGACCTATACCTCAGTTACTGGGTAACACGATATCCCTTGGTAAGACTGGTTGTCAGACTTTCGGGCCTCTGACGACCCGTAACGACTGTCGAATATCCAAAAACGACAACCGGGATCACAACGGCTTGACGTGCTTTCCGAAGCACGGTGGGGTCTCGGTATGTTAAGATGGTCACTCAACCACGAACTAACCACGGTAAGCATAGCTTAACCTGATCGATCGACCCGTGCAGCTGTTATTACTCAGCCACCATTTTTTTTTTATCCGAGGCACGGTGTTGTCTCGGTATGTTAAGATGGTCACTCAACCACGAACTTACCACGGTAAGAATAACTTAACCTGATCGATCGACCCGTGCCGCTGTTATTACTTAGCCACCATTATTTTAATAATAATAATAAATTGTTTTCAGCAAATATTCCGTAGGTACCGATCTGCCGATCTGTAGGTAACTTTACTAGGTATAGAGTTAATTTGACTGGATCAAAATTATGTAAATCCTCATACAAATGGCCGCACTATAACTCTAAACAAGCAAAATGATCCTCAACAAAAGCTAGTCACCTTTGATCACATATTCACTAGCTTTGTTAGTTAACAAGTAAATCAAGATACGCTTAATCTCTTCTAATTCATGCGGCGTCACGACGTCTCCGACCCGATACGATTTCCCAATGGACTGACTCAACAAGATGAAGATATCTAATTACAAACTCGATGTATCCAATAAATATTCCAATCACATCAAATTTACATAACCTCCTACATTTACAATATCCAATAACCAACAAATAGATACAACTTTCTTATTCCTTCAAAATAAATTGACTGTCTATTTTATCAGAATGAAAACAGTTGTTGTGTATTAAACAAAGCAGAAAGAATCAGACGGTCCTACCTACTATGCAGACGACATCAAAGAATACAAGGACACTCAATTACAGTTTCCAATTGATAGTTCCAGAAAACCTTTATTAGGTGCACCACGAAATAAGGCAATTTCGCGGACAAAAGGCTGTCCCTCATTGTATGGTCGCTGTCGGCGATTCAAAAGTTTCCAGTTGACGGCGAAGGGGCGCCCTAGCTGTCCAAATTTATTGAATTTCGTCCAAAGGAGGATGACCACACGTTATTGTTCCCTCGGAACATTGATTAGGGTGAACATTGTAGCAGGTATGTCGAATATGTATGATTTATAATGATGTTGGGGTGTACGGGGCTCATATTTTATCTAATTGAAAGTTTGATGGACAGTAGGTAAAGGAGACTTGTTTATGTAAATGATTAGGGAGGAAATAAATGCCTTTATGGACGTTTCAGTTGATCAGAAATATATTATAATAATAAATAAGCAAGCCAATACTTCTTGTTAGATTTAGTTAAATGGGGATATTTTATTGTTTTTTTTTTACTTGTTGGTTATTTAATTAATATTAGTTTAAATAAGGAAGTCAATTAATAATTTCTTCAAAAAAGCAAGCTTCTTAATAATGTACCTAAATAAACGTTTTCCTAACTTCAGAAAAAGAATGTCTGTTATTAAAAAAAAAACACATTTTTTTAAGACCCTATATTTTTGCTTCCCATTCACATAAAGTAAAACATTAAATCATCATGCTCCACGAAAAGTAACAAGAACAAACACAAAGCAAGCCGTTCCTACCACGAAACATGACAGTATCTTAAAAGCGCCCTGTAAGCTTTTATGTTATGCTTGAAATCAAATAATATTACAACTGCACAACAGTTTTCACACTGAACTGGCAATAACTATAGTTGTAACTTTAACCTTAACTATAGGTACTAAATAAATATACAGTGTGTCCGGACATGAACTAGCGTTCTAAATACTTAAAATATAAACTATTTCAAAGTACAATTACACTCTAAACTTAGGTCCAATACACTTCCCCGTTTTGTGGCAGCCATTTTGTTTTTTTTCAACGACATACCACGCGGGCGAAGCCGCAGGTGGAAGCTAGTAAGAAATAAAAGGAGGTAGGTATCCCTAGCAGGTAAGGTACATAGAAAAAGTATACTGTAAATAAAGTACCTAGATGGTATGGTTACTAAAATAATGTTTTTAAACAAGTATAACATTATTCATTGCCCTTGAACAATTTCAATTAACTTTTAGCCCTATTTTCATGTTATTTATCATAGTGTTTATTGAAATTCTACCGTAGAAGTTCTGAATTTTACATTGAAAGGTCAATCAATCTACCTAGCCTTTTCCTTTTTTTTTCTTTGTTTTTTAGCCTTTTTTTGTTTGGGTCGGCTTCCATTCTAACCGGATGCAGTTGAATACCGTATAGTACTTACAATACAGTATTTTATCTATCTGACAACACGATACCCCTTGTTAATACTGGTTTTCAGACTTTCGGGCTTCTGACGACCTGTAACGACTGTCAATGATCCAAGAATGACATCCCAGCTGCATTCTTGGATGTCCATGTCCAACGGCTTAACGTGCTTTCCGAGTCACGGTGGGGTCTCACCATCTTGGTATGTTCAGATGGTCACCCATCCTTGGAATGACCGTGGCAAACGTAGCTTAACCGGATCGATCGACCCGTGCAGCTGTTACTTAGACGCGAGCCCCTTCATTGAAAGGTAAGGAAGGCTGGAAGGAAGGAACGTCTCTCTGCGTCCAGCGCTCGGTGTGGCAACACGTCGTGTTTTGGTTTGCGACTGGTCAATCGTCATCCTGAATATGCCTCGTTGAGAGGTGATACACGTGTCGATTTCTTACATGGTTTTCTATGACTCTTGAAGAATAGTAAAGCGGAATATATTACTAAATCTACGTCTATTGTATTTTATAATGGATTTCCGCAAAGTCACGCCTGAATCAATTAACTAGCTAAGGAACTGAAATATTATCCGTATCCTAAAACTATAGATACCCTATCATCCACGATTTGACACTGATGAACTTCCTTATCTAGTCAAAAGTATAGTTCCAAAATAGTTATGATCAAACTCAGTTTTATAGTACCAAATTAAAATCTTCTAATTGAGACATCCTCTACATCACAATATACCTACGTTATCTCTAACAAAGTCATAACTACAACAGTAAACAATAAACCCGGTATCCCCACACGATGGTCGCCATCGCCTCGCAACGCTCGACAATTTGTCCAAAACCAAGGGAGCTTTTCAATAATAATTCCTCTATAAATTCTACCGGTAACCGCATCTCGTACTACGAGTATAGCGACAGTAGAAGTATGAAACAGTAGCTCAACTAGGCTATATAATTTTTTCCATCGGTGCTTATGGCCAATCATTGCATTACAGATATACATTATAAGATAACCATTCAACAATCAATTTGGCATCAGTTCATTTCGGTAAATCCGTTTTCAATCTAATCGAGATTTACGCCACAGATCAAAATAAGTATCTGTATATTTTCGTAAAGCTAGTAGAAATCGATCAATTTGGTAAAATAATATTACGTATAGCGAACCAAAATTACAGGATGAACTACCAGATTGACTGTCTATTATATAGCTAACTTTCCACCAAACTGAATGCGACAGCCACACTAACTAAACTGCATAACCCTCTTTTAGGTCGTGAAGAGCGCGTGTCTCTGAACTCCGTCGATTCGGGTATTTCGGGTGTTTATTCGTAGTGGTTCTACTGTTTATTTTACACTGTGCTAAAGTGGACGTAGGCTAGTGGACGTAAGCTATTAATTATTATATTGACTTTTCGGCTACATTCGTCGAATAGTTGCTTTATTGAGTCCTTTGTTATTTAGTTGGTATTCCCGTTTTGATTCTGTAATAAACAGGCGAGTTTCAGTGAAGGATGAGATTTCATAGAGAATGCTGTATTGTTTAATGTTAATACAGTGTGTAAAATAACTTTTATAATGAAATTGTAATTAAGAATAGAATACTCTTTATTATGTACACCATAAAAAATACAGATACAAATGTAGAAATTAAGCACAGTTTAGATCCAAAATTACCTGCATCCAACAACAAATCACAAAAGAGCTTATGTTCACATGTAGAATCGAAACTAAGTGATGGTGACATCATGGAAGCGGCCAGGATACTGTTCAGCAGCGATGTGGTGGCGCCTTACTCTCCAGAAACGCTAGCGCCTCTAGAGAGTAAACACCCAGCGCCTGACCCTTCCGACCTAAATTCAACCTTCTTAAACGTGTCGGCCCCCCAGTTGATTGCAGCCGTGGGCTCCTTCCAAAGTGGTTCCGCCGGCGGCCTCGACGGCCTGACTCCCCAACATCTGAAGGATCGTTTGAGTTCAGGCGCCGCGGACGCCGGTGGTCGCTTGCGAAGGAGCTTGCGGCTCTGATTAACCTCATGCTCACCGGCGGTGTGAACGAGGCTGTCGTTGACGTCTTGTACGGGGCCAACCTATGGGCCCTGCGCAAGAGGGACGGTGGCATTCGACTCATCGCCGTTGGGTGCACATACAGGCGCACGGCACCCAAAATATGCTGTAAGCTTTACAGCGAATCACTTACAGCTAAATTTCAGCCCCTGCAGCTTGGCTTTGGCTCGACTGCATACTTTGGCTGAGGCTGCCGTGCATGCCCTTTTGACAACCTTTTTGAACTCCAACAAAGGTGAGGTTATCCTCAAGGTGGACGTTAAGAACGCCTTTAACTCTGTCAACAGGGACACTTTGTTGGCTGAAGTTAAAAAAGAATTACCCGAAATGTATGGTTTTATGTCGCAGTGTTACAGGTACCCTTCTAAATTATTATACAAGGACAATGTTTTGGAATCTGCAGTTGGATGCCAACAAGGTGACCCTCTCGGGCCAGTCATTTTCAGCTTGGCTATTCATCCAATCATCCAAAAATTAAATTTTTAACGTATGTTATTTAGACGATGGAACTCTAGAAGGTGATGTAGACACCGTTTTAAAAGACTTACATCTCCTCAAACAGCAATTTAAATCCTGGAACTTAACCCATCAAAATGTGAACATGACCGACAGACAATTGGCCCTTGAGAAATTTAATGCAATAGCCCCACAAATAAAATTTTTGGAAAAAAGTTCATTGCACCTCCTAGGTTCCCCAATTTTAGAAGCCAGCTTTTCTCCATTCATCGACGAAAAATAAAAAAATTCAACGATGTTTCGGACAGACTCTTCAAAATTAATTTACATTCGGCATTCACCCTGATTAGATACTGTTGTTTTGGCCCAAATTTTACATATTTTCTACGCTCTTCCCCATTATGGAAGCAGTCACACCTCTTGGACAAAAATGACCAAGTATTCGCAGCACACTGACATCCATTCTAAATGTGGCCTTGGACGACCGAGTGTGGCTGCAAGCCACACTACTCATCCGTTTTGGGGGCCTCGGCGTTCGCAAAATTACCAGTATTAGCTTACCGGCGTTCCTGTCCTCTGTCCACAGCACTGAAAAGTTGACCGGAAAAATTTTAGCCTCCTGTCTGGTTGACAATGAAGTGCCGTGCCTGACCGATGCGGAGAACGCCTGGAAAGCGGCTTGCCCGGATACAGATCGGCCCGTGAACTCATTTTCCCAGAGGCAGTGGGATGAGCCGCTCTGCAGGTTGGTAAGGAATAATCTTATTAATACGTCCACCAATACTGCTGAGCGTGCCCGCCTGCTGGCTGTTGGTGAATGGAAATCGGGCCTCTGGCTTCAGGCACTACCGTCACCCAACGTAGGGACTATGCTGGGTGACACCACCTTCTGGCTCGCTACCTGTCTGCGTCTGGGTGCTCCTTGCGTGGCTCCGCATCGCTGCCAATGCGGTGAAGGTGTCGACTGCCTCGGTCACCATGGCCTATCCTGCAGTAGAAGCGCAGGTCGGATAGCACGGCACGCCAGCATCAATGACATCATCCGTCGTGCTCTCGTCACCGCCGGGGTGCCAGCTTGGCACGCGACGATGGGAAGAGACCAGACGGAATGACCATAATGCCTTGGAAGGTAGGTAGGCCTTTGGTGTGGGATGCAACGTGTGTCGACACCCTTGCGCCATCCCATCTTCCTAGCACGGCGGGCTACCTATGTCCTATACTTATTATAACTATCAGGAAAACAGAAGTTAACTGGAAGTAGTTGCTTATGAAAAACACCTGTTATTCTGGTAGGCGTCTTTCGGAAAAGCCGCTGAAATCTATAAACGCCCCATACTTATCAAGAATTTGACTTTTTTCATTATCACTTAATATCTTGTTCGTAAAGTTTCCCAACTCATAAGGAGATTGATCGACTGACTGTATCTTATATCTTCGAACTTGTTTTGGTATTAGTTTAAACAATGGTATCCGTTCGGAAATAAATAGAAAATAAATATGAGTTGAAACAAATACCAGTGGTATTCGTTTTTGGTATTAGAATGGAATGACTAGAGTTTACCAATCGCGTCACGAGACAAGTAATAATGAACGCACTGTACATGTGTCACTACACATCTTGACATAATTAGTTTAAAGAGTCGTTTGCGATGAAAAACGCTGTTTATGTACGGTAGGTATTTTGCTTAAGATAAGTCGGCGGTAATGGCTCGATATGTAACTTTACCCATAGACTCTGTTCTAGTTAAATAGATAGAATAGGTACTCGTTATTAGGCACACCATAAAAATTACAGATATAAATGTCGATATGTTACAAAGGGTGGTACAATGGGCAGTCTTATCATTAAAATCGATCTTTTAAAGACAACCTTTGAATTAACCTTTTCGGATAACCATGCCAATTTGGATTGACAGAGTAATTGTATAAAGAAAATCTACTCAACTACTTACACAAGTAAAATACATGATAGGTAATGGTCTAGCACCACCACTTCCTTCTACTTACAATGCAAATTAATTCCACCGATAACAAAATACCACTTAAAGTTCTCATCAAATTGTAATAGCTTGCTTAGCTCTGAAAATAACTGCAAAGCCGTGAGGGAATTGCAAAGCCGTATAGAAAGTGTATACTTGTGCGGCATTAGCATGAAGTATATGACATACACTCGACGAATTAATCTATATTAGGCATGCATCAAAGACTCGAACCGATATGGGGTTCGCCTGTGATTTGATCAATGGGAATTATGAGAGAACGCTACGTTTGAGAGCTCCTTGACCTAATATCGAATTACAGAGCTGTATCGTAAGGGAAATTGGATAGTCGGATTAAGGTATTAAGGTATTGGTAAGTCGGATTAAGGTATAAAAATAACTTTTTTTTTTGTACATGATTATTTTAATTTAACCCTAACTTAACTAACTATTACTTAACTAATGGAATCCTAACTAATATTAATTAAAACTAACTATACAAATAAACAATTAATATCTAAAATATGGCGTCGAAAAATTCCTCCGTATCGCTGTCGGCTGGTAGTGTACCCAAGAGACTGCGGCATTGCCACGATGAATGGCAATGCTTTTGCCCAAGGTAAAAGTCAGCTCTTGGGTCACGGGAAGTGTCAAACAGCCGTTTGAAGATTTCCTTAAACAAACTGAGCACTCGGACCCCACGGCCCTAGGGTTTCAACCCCAAACGGCTCGAAAATATAATTGCCTATAAGGCTATTATACTTTCGGCGCTTGAGGTTTTCCGCAGCCGCAGCGGCAGCGCCAGAACAGCACGCCGAGTCAGGAAGATAGGATGGCGCAACAGTATCGACACACGTTGCGTCCCACACTAAAGGCCTACCCATCTTCCATGGAAATAAGGACATACCGTCCGGTCTTTTACCATCGTCGCGTGCCAAGCCATTGGGTTCTAATACAGCTGGAACGCCGACGGTGACAAGAGCTCGTCGGATGATGTCATTAATGTTAGCGTGCCGCGCTAAGCGACCCGCACTTCGGCTGCAAGACAGGCCGTGGTGTCCGAGTCTGTTGACAACTTCGCCACAGTGACAGCGATGAGGAGAACAACATGGAGCTCCTAGTCGCAGGGAAGCAGCGATGCGGAACGTAGTGTCGTCGAACAAACTTTGTTCGATGACGGTAGTGCATGAAGCCCGACTCCCACTTACCCACAGCCAGCAGGCGCGCGCGCTCCGCAGTAGTAGCAGACGTGTCAAGTAAGTTGTTCTGTACTACTCAGCAGAGCGGCTCATCCCACCATCTCTGGGAAGATTGATAGTCGGGAGGATCTGAATTCGGGCAAGCGAGTCTCCAGGCATCCGTAGCCTCGGTGAAGCATGCACCTCAAAATTAATCAGTGTGGATGCTAGGATTTTCCTGATTAATTTCTCAGTACCGTGGACTGAGGATATGAAGTAAACTAATACTAGAAATTTTGCGGACGCCGAGGCCTCCCATACGGATGGGAAGAGAAGCTTGTGCCCAAGCTCGGTCGTCCATGGCCACATTTGGGATCAAAGTTAATGTATGACGAATAATTTGGTCCATTTTGTCTAAAAGATTAGTGTGCTTCCATAAATGCGAAGCGCGAAGGAAGTATGTTTATTTAGGGCCGAAACAGCAATAGCGGATTAAGGTTATGGCCGAATGCATGTTAATTTGGAACAATCTTTCCGAAACGTCATTGAAATTTTTAATTTTTTCTTCAATGAAAATGGTGCAACCTAAGGAGACGAAGACAGCTTTTTTCAATAATTCTGATTTCTGGGGCTATTGCGTTAAATTTGGGAAGTGTCAGATGTCTGTCAGTACTGTCCGCGAAGTATAGTTCACATTTCGAAAGGTTGAGATCAAAGCCAATGGAATGAAGTTCATTTTTTAGAAATTGAAGGTCATTTATAATAGTTTCTACGTCGCTTCGCAAGGTTCCATCATCGAGGTACCAAACATTAAATTTGGAATTTAGCTGCCAAATGATTGGGTGAATGACTAAGCTAAAAATCACTGGCCCGAGGGGGTCACCTTGTTGACAGTCAACAGCAGATTCCAGAAGGTTGTCCCGAAACAATAATTTAAAGGGGTGTCTGTAACATTACCAAAGAAAACTACAAATGTGAGGTATTTCTTTTTTACTTTCTGCCAGCAAGGTGTCCCAATTAACAGAATTAAAGGCATTCTTTATGTCAACCTTCAGGATGCCCTCTCCTTTCTCAACATTTAGATAGGTCGACAATGCGTGTACAGTAGCCTCACAGTCTATGGAGCCGTAACATAGCTACAGGGGCTGAAATTTTTTCGAAACATCCTCACCATAAAATTTACAACAAATCTTGCTATACGACTGTAGGTAGTTCCCACGGCAATGGGACGAATACCGCCATCCCTTTTACGCAGGGCGCATAGATTGATCCCATAAAGAACGTCCATGACGGACTCATTCACCTTGCCGGAGAGCATAAGGTTGATCAGAGCCGTAAGCACCTTCACAAGCGACTCACCAGTTGACCTGAACAAATGAGGTCCTTAAGGTGCTGAGGACTCAGGCCGTCGAGGCCGCCAGCGGAACCGCTACGAAAGGAGCAGATGGCTGTGACCAACTACTACTCGACCTGTGATGGTGAGGGAGAGATTATCCTGATCAGGGGGGTCTGGAAAAGAAAGACCATCTGCTGGGGCAGGGTGTTTGCTCTCCAGAGCTGTGAGTGTTTCTGGAGAACATGGTGCCACCACATCACTACTAAAGAGAATCCTGACTTTCCCCTAACTTAGATTCTACCAGATGGGATATTCTACCTCTTGAAATGGTATATTTCTGTGTCGGGAATTTTGAATCTAAACTAAGAGCCCAAATATTAGTTTTCTTTCATTTGTGCGGTTAAGGTCTTTTTAGTTGCCAAATTCTTTTGCACATATAGGTATAAAAATGATTTTGAAGTGATGCAATTCAATTGAGGGATTTTGAATGGCTTTTAGTGCCATGTCAATGTAGGTGTGTGCTTTTAATTTTAAAATAAGGGTTTCAAACAACGAAAAAGAAATTAATTTAAAAAACCGTCAATAACTCAACATTTTACCCGATTTATTACCCGATTTATTCAGTCTAATGCGATGCGCGCTCGAAAACGGTCGCGTATCACTCTTCGCTACGAATTATTAATTCGCGCCTAGCGTGGCATTTGCCGTCGCCGTCATGGGTTCCGAAAAACTCATAGTCAACGAGCTCCTGGCGTTCCTGCAACATCAACTGGACGTCATGGACGAAGTTAGCCTGATGCAGATCTGCACCTCGAGCTACACCGAAGATGAGAAACGTAGTGCAAAGACGACACTGTACACGTCGCTCTACTTAGCCGACCGAAAGCCGTCCCGCAGAAGGGACGAAAAGGGAGAGAGGAGTCTCCAAGACATGTTTCGGGTATTTTAGGAGACCGACCCTGACGACGTGCCGTCTTTTGTGGCAAAGGAGCTGCGGAAGCTACCCCCCGTTACTTTTGACCACGTCGACGTCACCAGATTGCTGAAGGATATTGTTACTCTGAAGGCTAGCCTGGCCGAGATGAAGTTCAAGCTGGATGCGTCTCAGAACACTATCAGTGAGTTACGTGCCGATATTACGCAACACTGTAGCGGTATGTAGGTCACCTGAGGTCGCATCAAATGTGAACACTCGTCGTGGTGCAAACAACGCAACGCTGTCCAGTTTCGAGTCAGCGAAATTGGACTCGTCACCAGCCGCTGTCACTGCAAGCGATGCAATACCGCGCGCCACCGATCCCGCCTCTACCGTAGTACGGGCGACGTCACATGTAAGCACGTCAACACCTCGCCGTGCTTACTCTGCAGCAGCTGCACAACCTTCCATACGAAAGGAGCAGCAAAAGAAGAAAGTGTTTGCTTAAAGTGCAAAATCGACTGAAGGGGCATCTAAGAGCCGCAATGTACCGGCTCCCGGTATCTTGTCCCCAGCCCCTAAAAAAGGGCAGCTAGACAAGGACGGTTTCGTGACAGTCGAATCGAAGCGAAGGAAGCCGACATGCCGTAATCGATGTGGTACTGGTCTGGCGGGACCAAATATGTTGCTGCGTCCTGCTACACCGTCGACGCAGCTGTACGTATCCCGTCTGCATCACTCCACGATGACTGAAGACATCGTGGAATACACAAGAAGCAAGACCAAGTGGACCTTGAGAGTAGAGAAGTTGGAGTCGCGCCATAACATAAACTTCAAGTCGTTTGTGGTGCGGGTTCCAACTCAGTACCTAGAATCTTTCATGAAAGAAGAGTTTTGGCCGAAAGGTGTGGCGTACCGACGTTTTCGTGGAAGGTTACGCGACACCACGCAGTGCAACACGACGCCGAAGTTATCACTTCGTGTACAATAATTTTAAGTTATTTTAATAAACATATTTTATGTATGTTTAGGTTAAGGTATTTATCTATGGGCCTGAGTCGCCTGAAATAAATAAATAAATAAAATAAAAAAATACACTTGTAGGTAAATACGTTAACAGCAAACTATAAAAAATGCTTTTATTATTTTATTACATTCACGATTTCGATCTAAAAACCTTATATCTACAACAATTAATATTACTGAATTATAATATAATTTAATATTCACGAACTGTGACATAGGAACTATATATTTTTAATAGTTTTCGACATTTATATGCTCCTGTAATGTTCTAACAGTCAGTACATTCCCTTTGATCAAGATGGAAGGCAAACGTGTTCTAGTGACATGTCTCATTTTATTTGTCCCTTTTATATCGGGGGATAGTAATAGTCAAAGTTCAAGTTGTAAGTATTTTTTATTTATTTTTACGAAATTTTACCGCGTCTATTGATCTGCTTTACTCGATTCCTTAACGAGGAGAAAAAAACTCGATTCCTTTTTTTAACCGTTGCGGATGAGAAAACGGAAAAATAAAATGTTTATTCACAGACACAATAATTTTTCAATACATATTACCTGGCAGAGGTAATACAGTGTGTTAACTAACAAAGGGCGTTCCCGTTAATCCGCAATAGTATAGCGGGGAACACCCTACGAAATTTTACCGCGTCTATTGATCTGCTTTACTCGATTCCTTAACGAGGAGAAAAAAACTCGATTCCTTTTTTTAACCGTTGCAGATGAGAAAACGGAAAAATAAAATGTTTATTCACAGACACAATAATTTTTCAATACATATTACCTGGCAGAGGTAATACAGTGTGTTAGCTAACAAAGGGCGTTCCCGTTAATCCGCAATAGTATAGCGGGGAACACACTCCGAAATATTTTATTCCAAATTTCGATGTTCCGATTTTCAAAAGTCCGAATTTAATAATATCTAAAAATTATAATGTCTATTACTAAAAATTACGAAATTCATTTTACCGAAAGTCGTAAATGCGATTTGTTTGTTTTCCGATTTTCATACGTTCGAAGAATCAAATGCTCGATGGGTTTTCGGTCCAAAAACGACATTCCGATTTTCAATACTTCGAATAAACTGCTAAAATTAGGATTCTGATTCAATTCGTATAATATTAAGTTACGCATATAAATTTGTGATTGAGAAAGCTGCTGGGTATCTGTGAGTCATATGCGGAAGCTCATGGTCTGAAGTCAACGAGAAGAAAAGTGAGTTTATGGTTATTAGAGGGAAGAATAAGTCACCGGAGCATGTACCCCTAGTCTATTTAAACGGAGTACCTCTAGAACGTGTCTCTCAGTTCAAGTACCTAAGACACATAGTGACTGAGACCCTTAATGATGATACAGATATTGAGCGGGAGCGAAGGGCGTTGTCGGTTCGTGCTAATATGTTGGTACATAGGTTTGCAAGGTGTACAGTAGATGTAAAAGTGACACTGTTCAAGGCCTACTGTCAAAGCTTTTACACTAGCGCTCTATGGACCAGCTACTCGCAACGAGCCTACAACGCTCTTCGCGTACAATATAATAATGCCTTCAGGATTCTGGTGGGGCTCCCACGTTTCTGTAGCGCTTCAGGCATGTTTGCTGACGCAAGGGTCGACGATTTTTATGCCATAATGCTTAAAAAAGCATCATCTCTGATGTGCAGGATTCGGGGGAGCGCCAACGGAATTCTGAGGATGATATCAGAAAGGCCAAAGTCTGCAGTGCTAGGGAGGCTAATTCGGCTTCACATGACGAGATGACGCAATATTTTTTTTTGTTTTTTTTTATGTATAATTTTTGACATTAATGGGATTTTTATGGGTTTTTTTTTTGTAATTCGAGAATGCTATAATACTAACATAGTTGTTTAAGACCTTTGTTACTAACATGACATGGACATTTTCTTAGTCTGAAATAAATGAATTAATAATGATTAATAATTAATAAATTCAAAGTCTATAAGTAACTTAACTATTGTTGGGGTACTTCCTTTCACGCATATTGTTAAAAAAATCGAAATATTGATTTACATAATTATCTATATTTCTAAAACTATTCTGTCATAATATCGAGTAGGTACTGTAATAATTTAATCTCCTAATTTTGCATGAAACAGAGTCATATGTCCTAAGTATTGTATAATGTGTATTTATTCCGAATGTTCATTTATAATAAAATTGTTAGTCCTAAAACATTTGCTAAAAATTAGGTTTTAGTAACAGAAACGAATCGCTGTATATCGGATTCCACGCAGTCTTGTATGCCCTACCCCTAGAGTGTAATTTAGAATCGCGCAGGCGCGGAGGGGCGAGGTGGCTCGTGAGTTGAGGTGGTTGTAACGCTCGCCGCCGTGGCTGAGGCTGAAGGAAAAGACGAAGCTGCGGTGGTGAGCGTGAAACCATCTGCGACGATAAGCTCGCGTGGGATCGCCGGAGCCCCGCAGCGCCGGAGCCGTGACAGAAACCATGCCTGCTGCATGTTGCATGTTGGCTTGCATGCTACATGCTTGCTGGCATACTACATGCTTGCTTGCATGCTCCCTTGCATGCTGCATGCTTGCTTGCATGCTGCATGCTTGCTACTCATGGATCATCTCTATTCTTGGTTAGGTTAGAACTGTAACCAGCAAAAGAAAATATTTTATTCGAAGAAAATATTTTAATTCAAAAGTAAACAATCATAGTTTTAAATGAGAACCAATACACTGCATTTTTATTTCGAAATTCTAATTAATCGGTACTTTAATAATCGGAATTTGTATTTTTGATATTTCGAATTAACATGAAGTCGGAGTTTTTGTTATTCGATCGGTATTTTGAGAACAGTAATAATAAGCGTGAGAAACATTGAAATTTTGGAATTTAAAAAATACGATGAATGATAAATCGGAGTTATATTAGGAATTTTGAACCATTCGGAATTATGAAAACCGGTATTTTGAAATTCGTATTTGTAAATAACGGAATAAAGTTTTTCGTATTTAAGTATTGTACCCAGTATAGCGTCCATACATGGTAAAAATAATTGACCAATCAAACAAAAATTAAAATTTAAGTACTAAAATATTCACAAAACTTTTAAACTGATACGTAAAAGAAACACTCTGTACACGCACACTTCTATTTTTCAACGTAGAAAAGACAAGTATGACAAGTGTGCGAGTACAGAGTGTTTCTTTTCCGTATCAATTTAATTTATTTTGTGATTATTTTACTATAAAAAAATAAAAAATACTTTTTTTTTTAGCATGTATAGAGGCTATACTATTGCAGGTTAACGGGAACGCCCTTCGTTAGATAACATACTGTATATTCAGGGTATTCTGTGTGTGCCCACAGCAACACAAATCACTTTTAAATGATATGTTAATTTTATATGCTGCGGATTTCTTAGATTTTACAAGCTTTTTATTAACTTGCTTCGTCCTATCGTTTTATACTAGTTTGCTGTTTTTGCCACACGCCTACCCGGAGTCCAACTACAAGCGATCTTGCTCGCCCAAGGAGATGATCGCGTTTTCGCAGCAATTAAAAGTTTTTTTTTTATCTTTAGATGCGACGGCTCTGAGCACCCCCCGATATGAGGAATATGCCAGGTGGATGGTTCATGCCTGGCCCTATGACTAGTGAGTGTAATTATATGTAATTAAAAAAAAAATAGAAAAATATCTCGAATTTAAAAGAGATAATTAATTAATAAAGTGATTCTAGCATAAATATTTAAAATAATTAATTGGAAATGAAATGTTAATCATTTTTAAATATATAAAGATGTTTAGAAATAAATAAATAAGTAAGGGATTTACCTCCTTTCATTGAATTTTTTCCTAAATGAATTATTATTAATTATTTAATTAATAATAATATTATTATATCTAAATTAACTTTCATTTTTAATTTAATAAGTTTAGTTAGCTAGATATATTATTTTTTTATATTCATAAATAAGGTGAGCTACAAACTTGGTTGAAATAACTATAATTAACTTGTAAATAGTAAATATACGAGTATCTATTAGATAATAATATACGGTTATTATTAGATTTTTGCCACCCGGCTGTACCGAATCATATAAAGTCTGTAGCATTCCTTCTATCGGAATTTCTTGTTTTATCTAAGCATACAGTACCAAAGGTAACAGTTTTTTCTCAAACATGCTTGGAAATTCGAGCATTATTTTGACAACCTTCTTCGAGATAAATCGAAATTGCCATACTGTTCAAAAACAAATGACGATGCGGCCGGCGAAGTAAGTATGAAAATCCATATCTGTCGTGTTTAGCGGCCAAATAAATTAATATGAAAACTCATATCTGTTGTGTTATTTAAAAATGGAACGAACTTTTTACTTCAGCGCATCAAAGATTTTATTTGAATTTCGATTAGGCTTGCAAATAGAGCTGTTTAAAATAAAGAAGAAACAAATGAACGTTATAGGCGCGTGAAATATTATCGTTGCATTGATTCTGGAAATTATAATTAATTTACTTATTTTTATTTGCCATGTTATTTTAAACCATAGACTTCTTATAGGTTTTCCTGTAATCTATAAGTATTTTTCTGTATTTTAGCTTTGCGCACACATACTCATGCACTATAATATCTCCCGCGCCGAAGGTTAGATTGGTCGCCGTGGCCAAAATACGGTCTAGACGACTATATATACCTATTCTTCAATCAATCTGCCTAGACTTTTCCCAAATATATTGGAGTCGGCTTCCAATCTAACCGGATACAGCTAAATACAGTATTTTACATGGAGCGACTCCCTGCCTGACCTCCACAGCTAGATATAGATACTATACTTAACTTATCTGTTACTTTTTTTCAGTGTCTTCGAGCAGTTCTCAAAGTCAAGGTATGGTGGGCAAAGGAACGGCAACTGTCGGTCCTGAAGCCATTGCTTTTATATTCTATTTTTAAGTACTTACCACAAACATGATGGCCGAGTGGTTAACGCCGAGGCATCACCCACTAGGCCATCACGATTTATTTACTGGCATACGCGAGGTTGTATGTTAAAATCCGGGAAAGTGTTAAAGTGACATTTTCAATTCATACAAAGTATTGTCTGAAAACAAAAATTTCATGGGGCTTATTTAGTTTTAAAATAGTGGATTTTTAGTAGCTCTCAACAAAACTACTGTTGCTGTTAAAAAAAATTAGTTTTAATAGAGCTGCAGAGCAGTGGTGGCTTCGTTGCCGTCCCTGACGAGTTGCAGGTCGTAGTTTCGAACTCTGACAGACGCTTTACTTTGGGTACATTATTTTATCACCACTGCTCTCCAAACGGTGAAGGAAAATATCGTGAGGAAACCGGCATGTCCTAGAACCAAAAATTCGACGTCATGTGACATCTCCCAACTGCACTGGGCCCGCGTGGTGGATTAGGACCCACTCCCTCTCACTAAGAGTAGGCCTGTATACTTTACCTTGGACATGAATGACATTGGTAAAGGAATAATATCGTGAGGGAACCTAGACTTATAGTTGATATAAGTCTAGATTAGGTAGTTATACTACGTATAGGTAGTTATTACTTATCTAAGTATATATTTAATTTAATAATCCTAATTAAATATTGCATACATAATAATTATGTAGGTATATAGAAATAATAAGTGATCCTAATTCTACACAATTGAAACATTTCCGATTAATCAAAACAATCAGGAAAAATATTCGCCCTTATGAGGGGCGAAATGGAACATAATTAAAATTTGTTAAAAGGTTAAATAAAAAAAAATAAAAAATTGTAATTAGGCACATAAAATAATATTATTATTATTTCCTTAAAATATTTTATACCTAATGTTGCAGCATCTTCAGATGACAATGGAAATTGCAATAATGGAAACTCAGCAGGCTCGGCTGCATCGTCGTCGGCTAGTGCTGGATCGCAACAAGGTACATTGATTTTTCGTCTCCTATAGATCAAAATCAGAAGTCATTTATTAAAACTAGGCTGAGAACCAGCACTTCTAGAACGTCAAAATTACATAAAAGACAGTCCCCCAAAACGCACAAAACGTCTCATTTCATTAATAAGAGTCCATCCATTGACTGTAGATGCTTGCAAAACGTAAGGACTCAATTTAATATTTTAATGATTGTGCATTATTATATTATGACCTTAGGCAACAACAATGGCGGTTCCAGCCAAGCTAATTCTCAATCTGCTTCTTCTGCTAATCAAGGTGCTAATAATTTAAAGTTATGGCCAGTAGGAATTGGATCAAAAGTTGTGCCATGATCCCCTAGCGGTGGCCATAGGGAATGTTTAAAAATCCGTGAAATTATTTAGAAAGTTGTGACGCTGTTCCCCAGTGGTGGACAGCGAGAATAAATTTTAAAAGTTGTTTCGCTGTCCCCCAGTGGTGGCCAAGAAGTGGTGGACATCGGGAATAATCGCCCAAAACGCCCACCCTTCACCACTTAAGAAGAAGTGGTGCAATACACTCCCCAGCAGCACAGCTGCTTACATATAGCTATTTATAGCTGTAACTGGAAGTTCTAAATGATAAACTAGGACCATCGAAGTAAAATAAATAAAAATTTAATGACGAAATAACAATAACAAAACTAAGATCAGCAAGACGACCAGTTACCACAAGCAGCACCCGTTCACGAGCATAACGCAAAGATCAGCTATTACCCCTCGCCATATTTGAGGGAAGGAGGCAACCCGACCCGACGCGACGCTACCGCAAGCAATGAGCATGCAATGCGAATTTTAGTAGCGTGATTTTTTTGTCGCAATTCTTTAACACATGGTATCTTATGTATTTATATAAGGTGTATATTTTCATACATGAAATCTACTGTACTGTACTGTTTGTACTCATCATTATGAACAACTTTCACTATGGACCAACCTTGAAATCGCGAAAAAAACAGCTGTTCCCTGCATTTATGTTCGCATAACTCGTCAAAATGTAGGGAACAGCTGATTTATTTTATATTCATAAGAGATTAGAGAGAGTATGCCTTTGAACAAAGGTTGGATTTTACTTTAATTTTAAACTCATTAAAAAGCAAATTTAGCAAAGAAGAGGGTATAGCTTGTTATAAAAATTTCGGAAGTTGGTGGCAATAAATGGAAATTCAAAACCAAAGACACTGACTTCCATAATTAAAATTATTTTTCACTCTGTAGTGTTTTTTTTGGAAGCCACTTGTTTCGCGTATTGATAACGCGTTTTTTGAGTCCATTGATGGCCATTGGTAGAGATTTTTCATTTTAACTTTAAAAGTAATATAATATAGATTTTAATTATTTTAAAAGTAATAAGATCCATTTCAGCATTATTAGTTCGAGTCTTGACAGCTCTCCTCGCAAAATGATTGTACTATTTTTTCGTAGACACAGTTTAAATGCCATATTCTTTGAAGAAATAAAATAATGTAAAAATAAGCCACCTACTTAAAAAAAAAAACTAAATTTCAGGTCAAGGAAATGATGGATATTGTGACAACAACGACTACTACCCAGGTAACCATAAAATAACATACTATTTAATTTTAAAATTAATAATATGATCCATTTCAATTTTGTGATTTCGGCCCTTGACAGCTTTCCTTGCAATATCATTTAACATTGTTTTCAAAGATCTACTGTAATATCAAGCTACTTCAAAATAATAATTATCTAAATTTCAGATCAAGGAAATGATGGATATTGTGACAACAACGACTACTACCCACCAAGTAACCATAAAATAACATACTATTTAATTTTAAAATGAATTTTGAATTCAACACTTTTGAATTGTCAAGGCTGCGGCTCTTGACAGCTCTCCTCGCAAAATGCTTTAAAATTTTTTTCATAGACCTACTGCAAAATTAAGGTAAGTTCTTAAAAATAATAAATTATATAAATTTCAGATGAAGGAAATGACGGATATTATTGATAGTAAGGTTAGAATATAGATTAGATAATATAAGAGATTAGAGAGAGTATGCCTTTGAACAAAGGTTGGATTTTACTTTAACTTTAAACTCATTAAAAAGCAAATCTAGCAAACAAGAGGGTATAGCTTGTTATAAAAATTTCGGAAGTCGGTGGCAAAAAACGGAAATTCAAAACCAAAGACACTGACTTCCTTAATTAAAGTTATTTTTCACTCTGGAGTGTGTTTTTTGGAAGTAACTTGTTTCTTTTTTGTAAAAAGTTAAGGTCATTATTTATTGATATCGCTTTTTATGAGGCCATTTATGGTCAAAATTTAGATTTTTCATTTTAGTTTTAAAAGTAATACAATATAGATTTTAATTATTTTAAAAGTAATTAGATCCATTTCAGAATTGTTATTTCAACTCTTGACAGCTCTCCTCGCAAAATGATTGTACTATTTTTTCATAGACACAGTTTTAATGCCATATTCTTTGAAGAAATAAATAATGTAAAAATAAGCTACCTACTTAAAAAAAAACTAAATTTCAGGCCAAGGAAATGATGGATATTGTGACAACAACGACTACTACCCAGGTAACCATAAAATAACATACTATTTAATTTTAAAATTAATAATATGATCCATTTCGATTTGGTTATTTCAGCTCTTGACAGCTCTCCTCGCGAAATCATTCCACATTTTTTTGAAAGATCTACTGTAAAATCAAGCTACTTAAAAATAATAATTATCTAAATTTCAGATCAAGGAAATGATGGATATTGTGACAACAACGACTACTACCCACCAAGTAACCATAAAATAACATACTATTTAATTTTAAAATGGAGAATATGATCCATTTCGATTTTGTTATTTCGGCTCTTGACATCTCTCCTCGCAAAATGCTTCAACAATTTTTTCATAGACCTACTGCAAAATTAAGTTATGTACTTAAAAATAATAACTATCTAAATTTCAGATCAAGGAAATGACGGATATTATTGTGACAACAACAACAACAACCCAGGTAACCATAAAATAACATACTATTGTAAGAGGCATATTTTTTGGCTACAAACTAAACTTGATTGCAGAAAAATCCAGCTTTTGTATAGATGTTTGCCCCAGTTATGAAATGTCTTGAGAGTAAAAGATTTCACAAGTCTAATCACTCTTAATCTTCGTATGCTCACGATTATTTCTGAACGATTGTGGGAATGAGATAGTAGTCCAACAAAAAACACTGGAGGTGACGTGGTACACTCGGTTGAAATGAGGCTCGTTTTGCTTTTGCACGACACTTTTGTTTTGTAAAAATGGCGGCGGCCAAAATGTTACACTTTTTACCGACTGCCCCAGAAGGAGGATAATGTTTTTCAAGAGTATATGTCACAGATTCAAACGGATTTGAATCCACGTGTTGATGACATTCGTCCGCCATCTTGATATTTTGTTCGGTCAGTGCGCACATCCGGCGCAGGCGACGTCTCAGGAGCAAGTGAAGTGCTCAAAATGACGTACACACTACTGACAGATTGAACTGACACATAGACACTTTATAACAAACTGTCACTGTCAAAGTCTAACATGAAGTCAACGACATTCAGGCTAGTGTTGCCACTCGAATAAGTGAATAATTATTAATTCTCCGACACGGCCATTCTGCAAATCAACGCGCTCTCGCGTTGTCCGTTGATATCATAGAAATAACAGGTCACATCTCAGACACTCAAAATTTAAATAGGTAAATCTGATTACACCGCAAAGCGTTGGAGCTTTCCACATAAGGACCTTAATAACACATTAGCTTAACAAGTCTACAAAGCGTGGTAGCTTTCAGCAGTCACACTGGATCGAGCAACAGGCTTTCAATCTATACCTTAGGCAAAGCGTACTAATTTCCAGGCTAAGCGTAGCAGCTTTCAAGCAATCCCTGGTTAAATCAAAGCGTAAAAGCTTTCATCTTGTCTTGGACAAAGCGTAACGGCTTTCAGTGAATTTCTCAAACAAAGCGTTAAAACTTTCAGTCATACTTTCAGTCAAAGCATAAGAGCTTTCAGACAAATTCTCCGACAAAGCGTTATAGCTTTCAGTCAAATTTTCAGACAAAGCGTAGGAGCTTTCAGTCAAATTCTCCGACAAAGCGTTATAGCTTTCAGTCAAATTTTCAGACAAAGCGTAGGAGCTTTCAGTCATAGTGTAATAAAACGTTCGCAAGCATTACAATCCGTTTATTGGATTCGGTATACAATCGATACACAAACATTTTTTACAAACAGAAATAAATTCTCTTTTACAAAGCTAAAAACAATTCGTAATTCTTATAACATCTCGATCAATGCTGATTTGCACGCACTAATAAAATCAACATCCACTACACTAAAATGTCAAAGTCAGTCACTACTTTCTGAACCATCTAGACATTCAGACAAGCCTGGTAAACAAGATGGATATTTACGAAGTCTTTCATGACAGACGTATTGGGTACGTCCTCCAGATATTGGCTCAACCATGTAACGCTCATTTGAACAGACTTTAGTGATTTTACAGGGACCAGCAAACTTTTCACTCAATTTATTAATTATACGAGGGTTCTTTTGAACCAAAACTAAATCACCTACAATAAATGGACGAATGGTGGCTTTGTTAGAATCAAAACGACTTTTATCTTTAGCTGCCTGTTCGTCCATCCTATCTTTTGCCTCATTTCTAATTTCGGTTAAATTCTGTGCAGTATTAGCGTCAACATCAGAGGTCAGGAAATTTAATCTTAGGGGACTTTTGTTGTAGCCAATTAACAACTGAAGTGGAGTTTTACCGGTACTTTTGGACACAGTACAATTTAATGCAAGTTGAACCTCACCAATAATTGACTTCCAAGATTTATTTTCGTGATTTTCAGCAATTGTAAAACAATTGGTTAGCACAGACATTATTCGCTCCACTTGGCCATTGGCCCGTGAGAGACCACTGGCAATTTCATGAAATTCTATTGACCATTCACTACATAAGTTCTGAAAGTCTCGTCCGGTAAAAGAGGTACCTTGATCGGATATAATTCGCTTGGGTGTACCAAAAATGTGAACGAAATTTTTAAGGGCTTCACAGGCTGAACGCGAAGTTAAATCTTTAACTGCACTCAAATGACAAAACTTGGTAAAAGCGTCTATAATAACTATGACATATTCCTTTGTCATCTTACCGCCGGTCAACTTGCCACTAGTATCAATATGAACAGTGTGAAACGGTTCGACAACTTTTTCTATTGGATGTAAAACAGATTGTCTTTTACCAGAAGGATTTTTATTTACTTTGCAGGGTAGACAATGATCTACGTAGGCTCTAACAGATGAGGTCATATTAGGAAACCAAAAATGGTCTCTTATTTTAGACAAGGTCTTATCCCAGCCCAAGTGTTTCAATTCGTCATGAAATCTTTGAATTATCTGCCACCTATAATTTTTGGGAATTATTATTCTACTAAAAGTTATACCATTAATCTGAAAGTTTTAAAAAAGTAAATTATCTTTATAAGTGTACGATGACCTAACACTAGCATCAATCGTGTCGTTTTCAATGGAATCAATGACGCGCTTTATATCGGGATCTAACCTCTGCTCGGCCTGCAACCATTCATCGTTTAAATGAGAAACATTTACCAATTTACTATCGACTGGGTTCCAACTTAGGTAATCTACGTGTGGGATCCTTTCACCCTTTCGATATTCTATTTCAAAATCAAAAGTTTGCATGTACGCCCACCATCGGTGAACGCGGGGTAACAGTTCACGTTTATGACGCAATGCTTTCAAGGCATTACAGTCTGTCACGACCTTAAATTCCCTACCGAGCAAATAATGACGATAATGCTTCAGGGCTTTAAAAACCGCCAGAGTCTCCAGCTCGTAGCTGTGATATCTGCTCTCCACATCGGTTGTTCGCTGACTGAAATAACCAACAACTTTCAGCTGAACACCGTCCTTTTGAAATAATACCGCGCCATATCCAATCGAGCTCGCATCGGTGTGGAGCTCGATTGGCTTACCAGGGTCAAAGATAGTCAACACGGGTGCGGAAGTCAGATATCCAACAATAGCAGAATGAGCCTTTGTATGTTCGGCAGTCCATACCCATTTAGCGTCCTTTTTAGTAAGAGCGTACAAGGGTGCCATGGTAGATGAAAAGTTAGGTACAAATTTTCTGAAGTACCCAGCAAGACCATTAAATTGCCGCAGCTCTTTTACGCATGTAGGCAAAGGGGCGTTAGCCAAAGCTTTTATCTTGTTAGGATTTGGTTTTACAGAATTTTCACTAATAACGTAGCCCAAATATCCCACTGAAGATTTAAGAAAAGTACACTTTTTCCAATTAAAAGTAAAACCTGCTATTGACAGAGCGGACAACACATGTTCTAAATTCTGAAAGGCTGATTCTTTAGATTTTGAAATAACCAAAACATCATCAATGTAACAAAGCACAATTTTGTCTTTTAGCCCTTTGAGAGCCCTATTGATTGCTCTTTGCACAGAAGGTGCATTTGAGAGTCCAAAAGGCATTTTCAAAAATTCCCAAACACCATCTTGAGTAATAAAGGCGGTTTTTTCGATATCGCTCTGTGACGCCATTTTTATTTGGTAAAATCCTGACGCCATGTCGAGGCGTGAAAAGTAACACATCCGTCCAAGAGTGTCTATCTGATCAGAAATTAAAGGGAGAAGCTATCACGCACAGTATTAGAGTTAAGCTCCCTATAATCTACACAAAGACGGTCGGACCCGTCTTTCTTTTTAACAAGCAATGCTGGGCTCGAGAAAGGCGAAGAACTCTCACGCACTATACCCTTACTCTCTAGGTCGGCAATCATTTCGCGCATTATTTTTCGTTCAGACGGGGCTAACCTATAGGGTTGACGTTGCACTATTTTGTCTGGGTTTTTAAGCTTTATCTGCATCTCGCCAGTAGTAAAAGTTGATTTTGAATTTCCACTAGCAAAATTATCTTTGTATTTTTCCAAAAGGGACCTCAATCTATCAACATCTTGCTGGTCAGTCAAATCCGTGTTTATTTCGTCTAGTATTGGGTTTTCGATTCGACTACACACATTAACAGTCAAATCTCGAGTTATCTTAGCACCATCGTTACTGAGAGTAAAAACTAAGCCTGGGGTCTTAAATACCTCCCTACCTAGAATTACATCGTAAGGTAATTGATGCGAGTCTATAATCACGAATGTAATTTCAGTATGAAACCCATCAAATTCTACGTAGCTTGTCATTTTACGAATCGAAAAACATGGTACGGAACCAATACCGGTGAGACGCGTAAACGAAATTTCCTTTTTATCCGGCAAACAATCAGCGATTCCTTTTTTAATCAAAGAACACTCTGAGCCACTATCAATTAACGCTTTTAAGTTGTAACCACCTATTTGCAATTCAATCAACGACTCTTCAGAAGGTGAACAAATATTTACAGATTTATTTTGCAATTTAGGGTCTTTTAGTTCTTTTTGTTTTTCGTTACGTTGTTTTGTAAAACATGTGGATTCAGAATGCCCCGGTTTGTGACAATAAGAACATTGATTCGACTTATCGTTAGTTTTGTCAGTGGATGCCCGAGAATGAGCGGTACCCTCACTCTTATTATTATTCCGCAACGACAAACAATGACGGTTTAAATGACCAACTTTATTGCAATAATGACAACGTCTGTCGGTAGGTTTTTCATTGGGTTTGGGGCGTTTAAAATATGAATGTTCGGGCTCACTCCGGGTCTTATCAGAATTTCGCTTAAGATTTTTAATACTAGGATAAGTACTCAAATGTCTATCAAGTGATACAAAGGTCGTTGGGGTATTTTTAAGTAACTCTGAGCGTACCTGAGTATCCGTGATACCAGAAATCACAACTTCAATCTTGTTGGATTCGTTCCAGCCAGTCTCCAGTCGATCTATCAACGCCAACTTGTTCGTAGAATACTCGACGTACGTTGCTGCTAGATCGCTCTTGTACTCCACCATGTCACGAAAAAGGTCGTGAAACCTTTTTGTTGCTACAAACTGCCGTGTAAGCCGCTCCTGTAATTCGTCCCAACTCTTACATAAAGGATACGTACGCACCGCCCACTTCTTAGCACGTCCCTGCAGATGTGTATACGCAGCATTCCTCGTTTCATAGTCCGTCCACGAGTTGTTTTTCCTGTGGTGATCGACCTCTTCGCACCACTGCGCCGCAGTAAACTGACACTCGTCTGGATCAAATGGCGGCAGGAATATTTCACTCGCTTTCAGTTTTCTAGGTAAGCCAGCACTTGTAGAAGGGTGTTGGTTAGAATTCTGAAAGCCCGCCATCATATTCTGGAAGAATGTTGCCCATGCTTCTGACGTGGGTGCACGTGGTTGATTTTCTTCGGTTACCCCAGCTCCATCCGCCATATTTTTTAGTACGTAGATTGGGACGTAAAATATCCATGTTCTCGTGTAGCTGGCATTGCAGTAGGCTCGCAGGATGCCCCTTGAGGTGATCCCACCGCTGCTGTCGCAGATTCAAACGGATTTGAATCCACGTGTTGATGACATTCGTCCGCCATCTTGATATTTTGTTCGGTCAGTGCGCACATCCGGCGCAGGCGACGTCTCAGGAGCAAGTGAAGTGCTCAAAATGACGTACACACTACTGACAGATTGAACTGACACATAGACACTTCATAACAAACTGTCACTGTCAAAGTCTAACATGAAGTCAACGACATTCAGGCTAGTGTTGCCACTCGAATAAGTGAATAATTATTAATTCTCCGACACATATATATATATATTTATTTTATTTTATATCTATTATAAATTTAGGGACTATCGGTCACAATACGACCATGCCAGCCCCATCATAACCTAATTAAATAAATGCTTTACATTATTCGGATTTCAAAACCTTATATACTATTTTATAAAGTAAGATAGCTGTATTCGAGACAGGCTCTGATAATATGCTTAGAACAAAACCAACATCTATCAAAGTAATTTTGAAGGTATTCATCAGCGCCTCTCTAGCAGCTCAAGAGTATATATGTATGTATGTTTTTACGTATGTTTGTATGTATGTTTGTATGTATGTTTGTACGTACATAGTATGTATGTCTATTTCTTTGGCACGCTCTGTAGCCTCAGACAAAACAAAGTCTAGCTAGTGCAGAGTGAAGAACTACTAACATAGTCTAAGCCTTATTTATTAACACAAGTTTTTGTTTATAGAATATGTATGTTTAGGTTAAGGTATTTATCTATGGGCCTGTGTCGCCTGCAATAAATATTTATTATTATTATTATTGTTAAAAAAGGGTGGGGCGGCTAAAAAAGGCGAGGCCTAAGCAGGCGGCGGGGGCCCCGGCCTTGGCCCCGTCCCCGGCCCTGGCCCCGTCCCCGGCCCCGGTCCTAGTAGCTAAACGACCGCCCCCACCAGCTCCAACCGCACCCGCACCTCCTATATCTCCCCCAGCCGATGCCGAATGACAAGTGGCCGGGGAGAAGAGGAAGGCGGGTAAGAAGGCAAGGGCAGCCAACCAGAAAAAGGCGAGACGGCAGCGGCGCAAGAAGAGAAGCGTTGCAGCTAGGCTCCACGCCCCGAAGTCCGCAGCTGTAGTGGTCACACTACAGCCAGAAGCGGCAAAGAAGGGCGTGTCCTATAGAACGTTTTAGCGAAGGTGGCGGAGCTGGTGGACCTCAAGGAGCTCGGTGCCATCAGTGGCATCCGGCTGACGATCGCTGCCACTGGGGCCCAGATGCTGGAGTTCCCCGGTCCGGCTGGTGGATCGGCCGCTGACGCTCTGGCTGGAAAGCTCAGGGCGTCCCTAAATGCGGACGAGGCCCGAGTATCCAGGCCCACTAAGTGCCCTAAAATGCGCATCCAGGGCCTGGACGATTCGGTGACGAAGGCACAAGTGGTGGCACAGGGGGGCACCATCGGTCCTGACTATTTATTTATTTTTCTCTCTTCACAAAGGTTCACATAATTATAAACATAGAGACAAAAACAATGAATGAAAAAATATTATCCTTTGTGAGAGACTGGCGTCCATACTACGATACCCTGTGTGACAGATCACCAGGCTCTCACCCCGAACTTAATCTAATTACTGAACTATTATGAGTCTAAACATTATATTGATGAAGGGGAAAATAAGAGATATGTTTAGACCAAAAAAAAAAAAACAATAAAAAATACAAGTATATAAAAAATATTATAAAAAATAAAATAAAACAAAAAGTAAGAGCAGGCAATAAAAATAACAAAAAAATAATAATAATAATAGGTGAAGTGTAATGCATGTATAGTGTGCAGGTGAAGTGTGAGGAGAGGTAGAATGATGGTGTGAGTGTGAATGTGTAAGGTTTTTGTTGCTGTCAAGAACCCGAAATTATTAGTTATTACGAGGGAGCAATGAGTAGCTGCTCCGTGGCATCATAGTCCAATTTTTGTAACCAGGTTGAGAGGGCTTTTTTGCAATGTTGCTTGGGTAGGGCATAAATTGTCAAAATTCCGTTAATTTTGTTATACATATAACTACCAAGAAAACCGAAATATCGCCGGGAGAAAGCAGTATGGAACCGAGTTGTGGGACAAACAACGTGTTTATGTCGCTTACCTTCAAAGAGAGCGTTAGAGCAATAGAGCAAAAGAAATAGAGCAGGATTATAGGCGAGAAGAGAGTGTTTGCGCAAGATCGTATTCAAAATGAAAAGTTGACGCACAGTTAACACTCCAGTTCGTAACTGGTGGGAAATGAGAAAGGCAGGAAATTACCAACCTTTAGAACAGCCCTCTGTGCCCGTTCGATCCGGAGCATTGCTGTTTTCGCATCCCCCCATACAGTTATGCAATACGATATTAGCGATTGGCATAACGCAAAATAGACTGATCTCAATAAGCCAGTGTCCGAAACATGACGAAGATTTTGAAACACAAATATCAGTTTACGAATTCTAGTGGAAAGAGCATCTATGTGCGGATGAAAACTTAGCGTGTTATCCAGCGTGACGCCTAAATATTTTATTGAGTCTGTTTTATGAAGGATATAAGCAATGAGAACTATGAGACAAAATGCACGAGGATGAATGAGCGGTAATTTACTATAAGGGTATGCAAGCCGTTACGGTGAGCTGTCCCGTGGCGGCGGCCAAGAAATAACCGGGGAGGGCCAGAGGCTGGCGGTGGGCTGGTCCGCGCAGGTCAAACTGCTGGAACCCAGACCTCGGAGGTACTTCCGCTGCCATGTGGGCGACCACGTGGGCGCTAAATGCACCTCCGAGGACCGCACCAATGCCTGCTACCGCTGCAGTCAGCCCGGTCACAAGGCACGTGCAAGGCCACGCCGCACTGTGTCGTATGTGCGGCGGCGGGCAAGCCGGCCGACATCCGGATAGGGGGTAAGGCCTGCGCTCCACCCGCCAAAGCAAGGGACAGGGGCAAGCCCTACGAAAGTTGTCGTAGTTCCGTTCCCTCCCCGTCGTGCTCGTCGTCGGGTACTTCAATGCCAAGAATGTGGCTTGGGGTTCCCGGTATACGGACACACGGGGCAGGATGGTGGACTGGGCTCTGGAGACAGGCCTGGTCGTCCTTAACCGGGGTTCTGCCCCCACGTGTGTGCGGATGCGGGGCTAATCAGTGGTGAACATATCGTTCGCCAGCTCCGCTCTGTCACCGCGTGTCATTGACTGGCGCGTCATGGAGGGGGTGGAGATGTATTCCGACCACCGGTATATCCGGTTTGACGTCTCCACCCAGACCTCGAGCGCGCCGGTCCGACAAGCCCCGAATGGTCCGCAGTGGGCGCTGAAGCAGCTGGACCGGGAACTTTTCCAGGAAGCCTCGATCGTGCAGGCTTGGGTATATCACCGGATAGGCCTGCCAACATCAACGACGAAACGGAGTGGTTCCGGGAGGCCATGTCCAATATTTGTGACGTGGCAATGCCTTGGGCCCAACCCGGACGTGCTTCCCCAGCCCAGCCTGGAGTTGCATAAGGGAGGCACTCCGGTACCACCGGATGCCGTTCTACCTCTGTCGTGTGGTTGAGGCCTATTTGACGGACAGGGCCGTCATCTACCCCGATCACCAGGGAGTGTGGAACCGGCGAGAGATGTCGTGCGGTGTCCCACAGGGACCGGTCCTGGGGCCGCATCTGTGGGACATCAGATACGACTGGATGCTGCGTGCCAACCTCCCTAGCGGTGTCAGCGTAGTTTGCTACGCTGCCGACACGCTGGTCCTGTCGCAAGGGAGGTCGCACCAGGTGAGCTGGTGGTCGCAGTAGCTAACGGCACTGCGCCATGCGTGCGTTGCTGCGCGACGCCGGTACACCAGGCATCGCAGGCTCCCTATCCACCCTCCGGATACGGGAGCCATTCAGGCGTAGCTGTACGAGGGGTACAGAGCGGGAAAGACCGCCCTCCAGGCGGAGATTCTGTGGGCCAGGGCACTGGCCAGCGAAGAGACGCTGGAGACTCTGAACAAAGATCCATGGGGACGCCCATATATGATGGTACGGGAGTAACTCCGCTCATGGGCTCCCCCGCTGACGCAGAGTCTCGGCCTCAGCTTATGGAGGACGTGGTGAGTGCACATACCTCCCCGCTCATGGCTTCGCCTACTGCGGTGCTCGATGCGGACCACACCGCCGACGACGAGGACGATGCTCCGTACGTGACCGAAGCAGAAATGAGAGTGGCGGTTAGAAGGTTGAATGCCAAGAATACCGCCCCAGGACCCGACGGTCTACCTGGGAAGGCGTGGATCCTGGCCATGGAGGCTCTCGGGCCTCGAATAAGGGGTCTCCTAAGCGCATGCATGGACAGGAGCCAATTCCCACTTCGTTGGAAGACGGGGAAACTGGTCCTTATTAAAAAGCCGGGGCGCCCTGCGGACTCTCCGTCTGCTTATCGGCCCATCGTGTTGCTCGACGAGGTGGGCAAGCTCTTTGTAACGGTAATTGCAAACCGCCTCCTCAGGTGGCTGGTGCGGGAGGGGCCGGATTTGGCGGAGAGCCAGTTTGGTTTCCGCAGAGGGCGCTCTACTGTGGACGCCATCATGCGCGTACGGGCCCTCACGATGGGGGATGCTGTGGCTCGGGGTGGGGTCATCTTGGCGGTGTCTCTGGACATCGCCAACGCCTTAAACACCCTACCCTGGAGTTGCATAAGGGAGGCACTCCGGTACCACCGGATGCCGTCCTACCTCTGTCGTGTGGTCGAGGCCTATTTGACGGACAGGGTCGTCATCTACCCCGATCACCAGGTAGTGTGGAACCGGCGAGAGATGTCGTGCAGTGTCCCACAGGGATCGGTCCTGGGGCCGCATCTGTGGGACATTAGATACGACTGGATGCTGCGTGCCAACCTCCCTAGCGGTGTCAGCGTAGTTTGCTACGCTGCCGACACGCTGGTCCTGTCGCAAGGGAGGTCGCACCAGGCGGCGGCCGAACTCGCGACACACAGGGTTGCGACAATCGTCGAGAGAATCTGGCAACTGGGACTCGAGGTGGCCTTGCACAAGTCCGAGGTCATGTGTTTTCATGGCCCTCGGAACGCGCCACCGTCGGGTTCCCAAATCACGGTAGGAGGGTTCACATCGGCGTCGAGTCGACGATGAAGTACCTGGGACTCGTCCTCGACAGCCGGTGGAACTTCGTGGAGCATTTCCGACGTTTGGCTCCCAGGCTGCAACGGGCGGCCAATCTAGGGAGTGCAAACGCATCCTGCCGGAGGCTCTACGCGGGGGTCGTAAGGTCCATGCCCCTTTACGGGGCACCGGTGTAGGCGCGTTCCCTTAGGCTGCGGCCAGCCCGCCGGTTGAACGCGTCCCAAAGGGTCATGGCCATTCGGCTGGCCCGGGGATACCGCACGGTCTCCCGTGAGTCGGCAAGCCTCCTTGCCGGATTACCGCCATGGAACCTGGGGGCGACAGTCCTCACGCACATCTAGGAGTGGCGCGAGAAGATGAAGCGCCGGGGCGTAACTCCGCTGCCGCGAGAAATCACGACATAGCGGATAGAGCTCCGGCAGGATCTCATGGTGCGATTGTTGCGACCCAGAGTTGGGCACGCCACAATTGCAACGATAATTCCCCTCTTTGAGGAGTTGCTAGTGAGACGCCATGGCGTCCTCACCTTCCGCCTGACACAGGTCCTCACCGGATACGGTTGCTTCGGGAGGTTCCTGTTTCGGATAAGACGGGAGGAAACGCCTGGGTGTCACCACTGTGTGGATCGCCTGGAGGACACGGTGGAGCATACTGTGGAGATAAGCCCTGCTTGGGCAGAGCCCCGCCGTGTCCTCTTGGAGGCGATTGTTGGCGATGAACTCTTGCGTCCGGCCCTGGTCTAGGCCATAGTACGGAGCGAAAGAGCATGGGAAGCAGCCACCTCCTTCTGCATAGCAGTAATGCTCGCGAAGGAGGAGGTGGAACGCGTGAGGAAGAGGCAAAGTTTGTGCCCTCACGCCCCTAACCGCCACCGTTGGAAACGCCCTGAGCGTCGGGAATCCCAGGTGGATTCCCGGCCACCATAGGCGCAGGCTTGCGGACGGCAAGCAATGGGTAGCTCGCCGTCCGATAAGAACCAGGCCCGGGTCGATGGCGCGTCATGTTCCACGCGCGCCTCAAAGAGATGTCAGCACAATTGGCGGGGTCAGCTAGGACCGATGCCTGCCAGGGATGCGGGTTAGTCCGAAATGGATACCGGGACCTTGGCAACAGGCAACTGAAGGCACAGGGGTGGGTTTTAGTCAGGAAAAGTATGACAAGCCCTTCCCGAAAAAAAAAAAGGTGGATATGAAGGAAACGGAACACCTTACAACAATGGCAGTCCCGACGGTAAGGCACCTATATTGCAAACACACTGCAGTTAAGAGATATGTAACTGAAGACAAAGTTGATTTATAATTGTAACAATAACATTTTAACTACTAAAATTAAGCTGAGAATCAGCATTTTCTTAACCATCGAAATTACATTTATAAGACTGTCCCCCAAAGCACTCACTTTTCAGCACTTCCTAGTGCTTTAGCTCGGAAAAAGTGGCGCACGAAACTTCGCTTTAGCATACGTCATGTATATTAATATTTTATTTAATAATCTTTCCAAATATAACTGTTTAACATTAATTTCATAGTAATCAACTGCATTATGCAAGTTATAAAATTCCGTATTAAATTGCACATTGCACAAGACTTGCATCTATGAATCACACATTTTAAACCACCAATAAATTATAACTGCCATTTAATTAGCTTCATTCAAAATTATGACGCAAAATTAACAAATATTTTTTACAGTTTTTGTATTAAATATGGGTCAAGGAGCTGAAATAAACGAATTTTATTTATTTATCTATTAATAAAATACTAAAATTAACACATACGCGTGGCAGTTAACTTTCACATAAGTAGTAGTTGTTTCCAAAACGTAAAAATTCAATAAATGTTATTAATTTTTCTACATTTTGACCGTAGGTGGCAATGGAGGAAACGGAACACCTAACAACAATGGCAGTCCCGACGGTAAGGCACCTATATTACAAACACACTGCAGTTTAGAGAAACGTAACTGAAGGCAAAGTTGATATATAATTGTAACATTTAAATCAAAATTAGGCTGAGAATCTGCATTTTCTTAAACGTCCAAATTACGTATGATTGTCCCCAAAACCTCAACGTTCAGCAATTCCTAGTGCTTTAGCTCGGAGAAAGTGGCGCAACAAACTCCGCATTAGCATACGTCATGTATGTTATTATTTTATTTAATAATCTTTCCAAATATAACTGTTTAACATTAATTTGATAGTAATCAACTGCATTATGTTAGTAATAAAATTCCGTAATAAATTGCACAAGACTTGCATCTATGAATCACACATTTTAAACCACCAATAAATTATAACCTTTATTTAATTAACTTCTTTCAAAATTATGACACAAAATTGTCAAATATGTGTACAGTTTTTGTATTTAACATGGGTCAAGGAGCTGAAATAAACGAATTTTATTTATTTATCTATTCATAAAATACTTAAATTAACACATACGCGTGGCAATACGAAAGTATTGCCACGCGTATGTGTTAATTTACTTTTTTAATTTACTTTACTTTAACTACTTATGTGAAAACATAAGTAGTAGTTATTCCCAAAACGTAAAAATTCAATAAATGTTATTAATTTTTCTAAATTATGACCGTAGGTGGCAATGGAGGAAACGGAACACCTAACAACAATGGCAGTCCCGACGGTAAGGCACCTTTATTACAAACAGACTGCAGTTTAGAGAAACGTAACTGAAGGCAAAGTTGATTTATAATTGTAACATTTAAATCAAAATTTTAATTATTCAAATTAGGCTGAGAATCAGCATTTTCTAAAACGTCCAAATTACGTAAGATTGTCCCCAAAACCTTACAGTTCAGAACTTCCTCGTGCTTAAGCTCGAAAAAAGTGGCGCAACAAACTCCTTATTAACATACCGTAGAGGCGGGTTACTTTGACCCTAGGGCATAACTTTGGCCCAAATTGAGAAAATGTTTGAACTGCCCACCGTGTCGCGACCACACAACTAAACGTCGTAGTTCCTTCGGTAACTAATAGATGGCGATTTTGAACTGTTTTACCGACTCAAGTGCACGTCGCTACATGTTCGCGCCATTTGAAGTTTTGACACTAACACCGGCGTTTTTTTCTGCTGCAAACTTTGATGTGTAATGCTGTATTTTGGTAAGTTTTCCAATTGGATTGTTATTTATTTTCTTAGGCATGTATGTAGGAGTATGGCAATTGTTTTTTAAATACCATTTAGTTATGTTTTGAGACTTTAATTACAGATCTAGAAAATCGGTATACATTGACCGCCTTTTCGGGTAACTTTGGACCTGCGGGCCAAAGTAGCCCTGCGAAGTTTATAAGCGAAGAACTTTACATTTTTGATCAATTTGTTACAGAACTGAATTAAAGAGCTACATTCCTGATGCCATCCGTGTACACACGAAAACCTGGCAGTCGTCGAAATATGTCGACTACACCCAGGCAGATTTAAAAAAATGTCTGGATGCAATCCAATCAAAAGTGCTCACACAAAGAGCGGCTGCAGAGTTGTTTAATATTCCTCGCAGCACTTTGAAAAACAAATTAACCCGGAACCACCCTAACAAACCAGGTAAACCTACTATATTTACTGAAGAGGAAGAAAAGGCGTTTGAAGCTCAGATAACAGCGCTTTCGGAATATGGGTTTCCTCTGACAGCATTCGACCTAAAAATTATAATAAAAAATTACGTTGCATCCCAGGGAAGAGTTGTGAATTTTTTTAAGGACAACATTCCTGGTAAAGACTGTTTGGCTTCTTTTCTTTCACGACATCAATCTCTTTCACGGCGACTTGCTAACAATATTAAAAGAGTTCGAGCTCAAGCGTCGGAAGAAGTTATTTCCAATTTTATAGAAAACATCGACAAAGAACTAGAAAGCGTTCCACCCGAAAACATATTCAACTACGATGAAAGCAACCTTTGTGATGACCCAGGAAAAAAGACTATATTATGCAGAAGAGGAACAAAATATCCTGAAACAATAATAAACGCTACAAAAGTTAATTTTACTGTCATGTTCTGTGGCAACGCCGGTGGGGAAGTAGTTCCACCGTTCGTCGTTTACAAGTCGGATCATCTCTGGTCAACTTGGACTGAAAATGGTCCCGAAGGCGCTCGATACAATAGAACAAAGAGCGGATGGATGGACAGCGCAACATTTGAAGACTGGTTTCTCAATCATCTTATGCCAGTTCTTAAGAAGAAAAATAGAAGAAAAGTGGTGATTGGAGACAACCTATGAAACTGCCGTTCTGCAGTACTGGCCATTTCAAATCAAAGTAATTTTTGTTTGGCTAAGAATTCTAATTTCAAATTAATTTTATTTTAAAATCATGGAATTCTTTTTTCAAAAGAAGTCATTTGTTTAATGATTAGTGTTACATTTTCATCGCATTTCAATCTTTTTCGTCATCATGGATATGTTAAAAATTCGAGTAATTATGGAATATGAGTACCGTTGTGGCAGCAACGCGGCACAAGCGGCACGCAACATCAACGACGTTTACGGAGCTAACACTACAACCCAACGCACCACCTGTTATTGGTTTGCTCGCTTCCGTTCTGGAAATTTCGACCTGAAAAATGAACCTCGCGGTCGTCCGAAGACTTTGGTCGACAATGACGAATTAATAGCGATTGTGGAAGCTGATGATACACAATCTACGGCTGAATTAGCAGCAGCTTTCGACGTTAGCGTCAAAACAATATTGGTTCATTTGCGTCAAATTGGCAAGGTAAAAAAGCTTGACAAATGGGTGTCCCACGAACTCAATGATCGCCAGCGCGAAGTACGCGTCGAGGCGTGCCTTGCACTGCTCAACAGACACACAAATGAAGGAATTTTGAACCGCATTGTTACCTGCGATGAAAAATGGATTCTGTTTGATAACCGCAAGCGCTCAGCAAGTTGGTTGGATCCTGGTTCAGTACCTTAACAAAAACTTACCCCTAGAAAAGTGATGGTCACTGTTTGGTGGTCTAGCGCCGGTGTGATTCATCACAGCTTCTTACCAAATGGGGTGAGCATTACTGCAGATGTGTACTGTGAAGAACTGAACACAATGATGGAGAAGCTGGCACATCTCCAACCAGCACTGGTCAATCGCTCGTCTCCGCTGCTCCTGCACGACAACGCGCGACCTAATACTGCACAGCAGACGGTCTCCAAGTTGCAAGAACTGGGGTTGGAACCACTACGTCATCCGCCCTACTCACCAGACCTTGCGCCTACAGACTACTACTTTTTCCAGAATTTGGATAACTTCTTGGCGGGAAAAAAATTCAATACCCGAGAGGCAGTACAAAATGCCTTTGAAGAATTTCTTGCCTCCCGTCCAGCTGATTTCTTTAAGAAGGGCATCAATAAACTGCCACTGCGTTGGCAAAGATGCATTGATTGCATGGGTGATTACTTCGATGAATACAAATAAAAAAATACATGAAAAAAATTCGTTTAAATTTTTTTAAAACGGCAATTTCATAGGTAAAGACAATATTAACAAAACAGTTTTGAAGGAGTGTGAGAAGCACAATGTTAGTTTTATTTGCTTGCCATCCAACGCAACACATATACTTCAGCCCCTAGACGTGGCATATTTTCGACCTTTGAAGTGCAAGTGGCGGCAAGTAATACTTCAATGGAAGAACAGTCAACTGGGTAGGAAACTGTCGACTACACCTAAGGATCAGTTTCCACGACTATTAAAAACCGCTTTGGATTCTTTGACCGAGACCAAGGCGAATTTGATTGCTGGTTTCAGAAAGACAGGCATACACCCCGTAGATAAAGAGGAACCATTAGCTAGATTGCCCAAACAAGATCGAATTATAAACGCAGCTCTTATCGGAAACTCTTTTATGCAAACATTAGTACAGAGCCGAGCTGAGGCGTGCCCAGAACAGAAAACAATTAGGAAAAAGAAACTTAATGTACCACCTGGAAAATCAATCTGTGCACAGCAGCAGCAACAGCAGGCAAAAACTATAAAAGAAAAGAAAAGGGCAACAAAACGAAGACAACGCAACGTTTCTTTATCTTCAAGCTACAGTGACAGGACCATCAGTCTAGCTTCTTCCACTGAAGACCACATAATGCCTTATGACTCTGAGGATGATGTTCTTCTGGCCAACTATGTGAGTCAGATTACTGATGCTGATGCACCTGCATTTCGAGACGGATTTTTACTCCATTCACCTGTTTTTCAGCGAGATGTCATAATAGCCCAGATCGAGCATGAGAGTGAAGTAGTAGAGGACTGTGACTCTCCTGTTCTTCAATTAAGAGATGTAGAGCAACAGCTACTTGATGGTTTTAAAGACTTCAATCCATAGAGGATGTACAGATCGGTGAAGAAAAATGTAGTGAAAGAGAGAAAATTCTAGATTTACCGGTCTTTGAACCTAAATCGAAACTGCAAGTTGAAGATGCCGTTGGAAAAAATAATAGAGACCATTCTGCTCTTCATCTGGGAGAGACAATGCAGGTGGATGTAGAAGGTTGTCGAGACAAAGACGCGGGTCTCGCCCGTACGTCAAATCGAAAAGTTAAAGCAGGATACGATATGCCACCAGCTTTTCGTGGAGCTTCACGTCCTCAACTTGATCTAGACCTTGTTGTAGGCGACCATGTTCTAGTAACTTGGAATTCACGTAAATACCCAGGTCAAATCTTATCAGTATCCGAGGAAGGAGCCTTTATAACATGTATGAAAAGAGGTGAGACATACTGGCGGTGGCCCGCGATTAAAGATGAACAGCTTTATAGTTGGAACCTTATAGTGTGTAAGATTGGACCTCCTAAATTTGAAAAAAAGGGTTCTTTCTCTGTTCCAGAAATGAATGAGTGAGTGAAGTATTAGATTAGATTATGCTACTAAGTACCTGTTGTAAACGTTGATTCTCATACCTACTTAAGACTGAAATTATAATTTTATTAGACTGAAAAGTAAAATATGTTTACGAAGGTAAATCTAAGATCGTTACGTTAAACCCGTATATGATAATATTATTGTAATTTTTAAAAAGTTTGTTGCCTTCCTAACATTTTTTGAGATATTTTCTTACTGTAAATCTTTTTGAAATATAAAATGTTGATTTTACATCGTATTTTAATTTATTTCGAAGTTTTTTCTTACATTAAACCTCTCCTGGATATTCAATCTTACCGCCCTTGATGGTTTCTTTGGCCACTGATAGCTGCAAGTGCGATTTTTCACCGATAAAGTTCATGGGGTTAAAGTAACCCTATCCTAAGAACAACTTTGGCCCAAACTTTAATAAAAAAAATACTTCACTTCGCATCTTGTTGATTACATCCTTTTTTTTTTTTTTTTGAGGGTGGGAAATCATCCAATGACTTCTCCCGCTCTGGGTGGAGCGGAAGGGCGTGTCAGACTTTTACGGACTAAAAACCACCCGTGTTCCTTCAGTTGCCTGTTGCCAAGGTCCCGGTATCCCTTTCGGACTAACCCGCAACCCTGGCAGGCATCGGTCCTAGCGGACCCCGCCAATTGTGCTGACATCTCTTTGAGGCGCGCGTGGAACAAAACGCGCCATCGACCCGGGCCTGGTCCTGATCGGACGGCGAGCTACCCATTGCTCGCCGTCCGCAAGCCCGCGCCTGTAGTGGCCGGGAATCCGCCTGGGATTCCCGACGCCCAGGGCGTCTCCAGCGGCGGCGGCGGTTAAGGGCGTGAGGGCGCAAACTTTGCCTCTCCCTCACGCGTTCCGCCTCCTCCTTCGCGAGCATTACTGCTTCGCAGAAGGAGGTGACTGCTTCCCATGCCTTCTCGCTCCGTACCATGGCCTGGACCAGAGCCGGACGCGAGAGGTCACCGCCGCCAATCGCCTCCAAGAGGACACGGCGAGGCTCCGCCCAAGCGGGGCAGACCTCCACCGTATGCTCCACCGTGTCCTCCGGGTGATCCACACAGTGGTGACAACCGGGCGTTTCCTCCCGCCTTATACGAAACAGGAACCTCCCGAAGCAACCGTGTCCGGTGAGGACCTGTGTCAGGCGGAAGGTGAGGACGCCGTGGTGCCTCTCTAGCCACTCCTCAAAGAGGGGACTTATCGCCACAATTGTGGCGTGCCCAGCACTGGGTTGCGACAATCGCACTCTCCAAGCCGCCATGAGATCCTGCCGGAGCTCTATGCGCTGTGCCGCGATTTCTCGCGGCAGCGGAGTTATGCCCCGGCGCTTCATCTCCTCGCGCCACTCCCATATGTGCGCGAGGACTTTCGCCTCCAGATCCCATGGCGGTAATCCAGCAAGGAGGCTCGCCGCCTCACGGGAGGCCGTGCGGTATCCCCGGGCCAGCCGAATGGCCATGACCCTTTGGGACGCGTTCAACCGGCGGGCTGGCCTCAGCCTAAGGGAACGCGCCCACACCGGTGCCCCGTAAAGGGCCATGGACCGCATGACCCCCGCGTAGAGCCTCCGGCAGGAGGCGTTTGGACCCCCCAGATTGGGCAGGAGACGCCCCAAGGCAGCTCCAGCCCGGTCCAGCCTGGGAGCACATCCTTGAGCTTCTTTATAACGTATAAGAACACTAAAAAGATAGAAGACAAACTACAGAACAAATTCGAAAATTATTTGAAAAAAATAGCTAAAGTAACCTGCCTTTACGGTACGTCATGTATGTTATTATTTTATTTAATAATCTTTCCAAATGTAACTGTTTAACATTAATTTGATAGTAATCAACTGCATTATGTTAGTTATAAAATTCCTTAATAAATTGCACAAGACTTGCATCTATGAATCACACATTTTAAACCACCAATTAATTATAACCTTTATTTAATTAACTTCTTTCAAAATTATGACACAAAATTAACAAATATGTGTACAGTTTTTGTATTTAATATGGGTCAAGGAGCTGAAATAAAAGAATTTTATTTATTTATCTATTCATAAAATACTTAAATTAACACATACGCGTGGCAGTACTTTCACATAAGAAGTAGTTGTTTCCGAAACGTTAAAATTCAATAAATGTCATTAATTTTTCTACATTTTGAACGTAGGTGGGAATGAAGGAAACGGAACACCTAACAACAATGGCAATCCTGACGGAAAGGCACCTAAATTACAAACACACTGCAGTTAAGAGTTATGTAACTGAAGGCAAAGTTGATTTATAATTGAAATATTTAAATCGAAATTAGGCTGAGAATCAGCATTTTCTTAAACGTCCAAATTACGTAAGATTGTCCCCAACACCTCACCGTTCAGCACTTCCTAGTGCTTTAGCTCGGAATAGTGGCGCAACAAACTCCGCATTAGCATACGTCATGTATGTTATTATTTTATTTAATAATCTTTCCATATGTAACTGTTTAACATAAATTTGATAGTAATCAACTGCACTATGTTACTTATAAAATTCCGTAATAAATTGCACAAGACTTGCATCTATGAATCACACATTTTAAACCACCAATAAATTATTATCGCCATTTAATTAGCTTCATTCAAAATTCTGACACAAAACTAACAAATATGTGTACAGTTTTTGTATTTAATATGGGTCAAGGAGCTGAAATAAACGAACTTTATTTATTTGTCTATTAATAAAATAATAAATAAACAAATACGCGTGGCAGTACTTTCACATAACAAGTAATTGTTTCTGAAACGTGAAAATTCAATAAATGTTATTAATTTTTCTACATTTTGACCGTAGGTGGCAATGGAGGAAACGGAACACCTAACAACAATGGCAGTCCCGACGGTAAGGCACCTATATGACAAACACACTGCAGTTAAGAGATATGTAACTGAAGGCAAAGTTGATTTATATTTGTAACATTTAAATCAAAATTTTACTTTTCAAAATTAAGCTGAGAATCAGGATTTTCTTAAACATCCAATTTATATAAGATTGTCACAAAACCTCACCGTTCAGCACTTCCTAGTGCTTAAACTCGGAAAAAGTGTCGCAACAAACTCCGCATTAGCATACGTCATGTTTGTTATTATTTTATTTATTAATCTTGCCAAATGTAACTGTTTCACATTAATTTGATAGTAATCAACTGCATTATGGTAGTGATAAAATTCCGTAATAAATTGCACAAGACTTGCATCTATGAATCACACATTTTAAACCACCAATAAATTATAACCGCTTTTTAATTAACTTCATTCAAAATTATGACACAAAATTAACAAAACTGTGTACAGTTTTTGTATTTAATATGGGTCAAGGAGCTGAAATAAACGAATTTTATTAATTTCTCTTTTAAAACAACAATAAAATTAACACATACGCGTGGCAGTATGTTCACATAAGTAGTAGATGTTTTCAAAACGTAAAATTTCAATAAATGTTATTAATTTTTCTACATTTTGACCATAGGTGGCAATGGAGGAAACGGAACACCTAACAACAATGGCAGTCCCAACGGTAAGGCACCTATATTACAAAAACACTGCAGTTTAGAGATACGTAACTGAAGGCAAAGTTGATTTATAATTGTAACATTTAAATCAAAATTTTAATAATTAAAATTAAGCCGAGAACCAGCATTTTCTTAAACGTCCAAATTACATAAGACTTTCCCCAAAACACTCACCCTTCAGCACTTTCTAGTGCTTTAGCTCGGAAAAAGTGACGCACCAAACATCGCATTAGCATACGTCATGTATATTATTATTTTATTTTATAATCTTTCCAAAAATAACTGTTTAACATTAATCTCAGAGTAATCAACTGCAATATGGTCGTTATTAAATTCCGTAATAAATTGCACAAGACTTGCATCTATGAATCACACATTTGAAACCACCAATAAATTAAAACCGCTATTCATTGGAGCTTGAAGGGCCTGTGGTTGGTGGGCAGATTTTTCTTAAAATAATATAGAGGTTATTCGAATAGAAGTTATTCAGAACAAAATGTTATGATTGGTTTTAGCATAATTTTCTACTGGCTTTTATGTAATTGTATCCAAAATTATGACACAAAATTAACAAAAATGTGTGTTTTTGTATTTAATATGGGTCAAGGAGCTGAAATAAACGAAATTTATTTAGTTACCTTTTAAAACAATAATTAAATTAACACATACGCGTGGTAGTACTTACACATAGGTAGTAGTTGTTTCCAAAACGTAAAAATTCAATAAATGTTATTAATTTTTCTACATTTTGACCGTAGGTGGCAATGGAGGAAACGGAACACCTAACAACAATGGCAGTCCCGACGGTAAGGCACCTATATTACAAACACACTGCAGTTAAGAGATATGTAACTGAAGGCAAAGTTGATTTATATTTGCAACATTTAAATCAAAATTTTAATTTTCAAAATTAAGCTGAGAATCAGGATTTTCTTAAACATGCAAATTATATAAGATTGTCCCCAAAACCTCACCGTTCAGCACTTTTTAGTGCTTTAGCTCGGAAAAAGTGGCGCAACAAACTCTGCATAAGCATACGTCATGTTTGTTATTATTTTATTTATTAATCTTGCCAAATGTAACTGTTTCACATTAATTTGATAGTAATCAACTGCATTATTGTAGTTATAAAATTCCGTAATAAATTGCACAAGACTTGCATCTATGAATCACACATTTTAAACCACCAATAAATTATAACCGCTTTTTAATTAACTTCATCCAAAATTATGACAAAAAATTAACAAAACTGTGTACAGGTTTTGTATTTAATATGGGTCAAGGAGCTGAAATAAACGAATTTTATTTATTTATCTTTTAAAACAACAAAAAAATTAACACATACGCGTGGCAGTATGTTCACATAAGTAGTAGATGTTTTCAAAACGTAAAATTTCAATAAATGTTATTAATTTTTCTACATTTTGACCATAGGTGGCAATGGAGGAAACGGAACACCTAACAACAATGGCAGTCCCAACGGTAAGGCACCTATATTACAAAAACACTGCAGTTTAGAGATACGTAACTGAAGGCAAAGTTGATTTATAATTGTAACATTTAAATCAAAATTTTAATAATTAAAATTAAGCAGAGAACCAGCATTTTCTTAAGCGTTCAAATTACATAAGACTGTCACCCAAAACGCTCACCATTCAGCACTTCCTAGTGCTTAAGCTCGGAAAAAATGGCGCAACAAACTCCGCATTAGTATACGTCATGTATGTTATTATTTTATTTATTAATCTTGCCAAATGTAACTGTTTAACATTAATTTGATAGTAATCAACTGCATAATGTTATTTATAAAATTCCGTAATAAATTGCACAAGACTTGCATCTATGAATCACACATTTAAAACCACCGATAAATTATTATTCGTCATTTAATTAACTTCATTCAAAATTATGACACAAAACTGACAAATATGTGTACAGTTTTTGTATTTCATATGGGTCAAGGAGCTGAAATAGACGAACTTTATTTATTTGTCTATTAATAAAATAATAAATAAACACATACGCGTGGCAGTACTTTCACATAACAAGTAGTTGTTTCCGAAACGTTAAAATTCAATAAATGTCATTAATTTTTCTACATTTTGAACGTAGGTGGCAATGAAGGAAATGGAACACCTAACAACAATGGCAATCCTGACGGTAAGGCACCTTAATTACAAACACACTGCAGTTAAGAGATATGTAACTGAAGACAAAGTTCATTTATAATTGAAACATTTAAATCGAAATTAGGCTGAGAATCAGCATTTTCTTAAACGTCCGAATTACGTAAGATTGTCCCCAAAACCTCACCGTTCAGCAATTCCTAGTGCTTTAGCTCAGAAAAACTTGCGCAACAAACTCTGCATTAGCATACGTCATGTATGTTATTATTTTATTTAATAATCTTTCCAAATGTAACTGTTTAACATTAATTTGATAGAAATCAACTGCACTATGTTAGTTATAAAATTACGTTATAAATTGCACAAGACTAGCATCTATGAATCACACATTTTAAACCACCAATAAATTACTATCGCCATTTAATTAGCTTCATTCAAAATTTTTGACACAAAACTAACAAATATGTGTACAGTTTTTGTGTTAAATATGGGTCAAGGAGCTGAAATAAACGAATTTTATTTATTGAGCTATTAATAAAATAATACATTAACACATACGCGTGGCAATTAACTTACACATAAGTAGTAGTTGTGTCCAAAACGTAAAAAATTGAATAAATGTTTTTAATTTTTCTACATTTTGACCATAGGTGGCAATGGAGGAAACGGAACACCTAACAACAATGGCAGTCCCAACGGTAAGGCACCTATATTACAAACACACTGCAGTTTAGAGATATGTAACTAAAGACAAAGTTCATTAATCTCATAGTAATCAACTGCAATATGGTAGTTATTAAATTCCGTAATAAATTGCACAAGACTTGCATCTTTGAATCACACATTTTAAACCACCAATAAATTAAAACCGCTATTTAATTAACTTCATCCAAAATTATGACACAAAATTAACAAAACTGTGTACAGTTTTTGTATTTAATATGGGTCAAGGAGCTGAAGTAAACGAAATTTATTTATTGACCTTTTAAAACAATAATTAAATTAACACATGCGCGTGGCAGTACCTTCACATAAGTAGTAGATGTTTTCAAAACATAAATTTTAATAAATGTTATTAATTTTTCTACATTTTGACCGTAGGTGGCAATGGAGGAAACGGAACACCTAACAACAATGGCAGTCCCGACGGTAAGGCACCTATATTACAAACACACTGCAGTTGAGAGAAACGTAACTGAAGGCAAAGTTGATTTATAATTGAAACATTGAAATCGAAATTAGGCTGAGAATCAGCATTTTCTTAAACGTCAAAATTACGTTATATTGTCCCCAAAACCTCACCGTTCAGCACTTCCTAGTGCTTTAGTTCGGAAAAAGCGGCGCAACAAACTCTGCATTAGCATACGTCATGTATGTTATTTTTTTATTTAATAATCTTTCCAAATGTAACTGTTTAACATTAATTTGATAGTTATCAAATGCACTATGTTAGTTATAAAATTCCGTAATAAATTGTACAAGACTTGCATCTATGAATCACACATTTAAAACCACCAATAAATTACTATCGCCATTTAATTAGCTTCATTCAAAATTTTTGTCACAAAACTAACAAATATGTGTACAGTTTTTGTGTGTTAGTTGTGTCCAAAACGTAAAAAATTGAATAAATGTTTTTAATTTTTCTACATTTTGACCATAGGTGGCAATGGAGGAAACGGAACACCTAACAACAATGGCAGTCCCAACGATAAGGCACCTATATTACAAACACACTGCAGTTTAGAGATATGTAACTAAAGACAAAGTTCATTAATCTCATAGTAATCAACTGCAATATGGTAGTTTTTAAATTCCGTAATAAATTGCACAAGACTTGCATCTATGAATCACACATTTTAAACCACCAATAAATTAAAACGACTATTTAATTAACTTCATCCAAAATTATGACACAAAATTAACATAAATGTGTGTTTTTGTATTTAATATGGGTCAAGGAGCTCAAATAAACGAAATTCATTTATTTACCTTTTAAAACAATAATAAAATTAACACATAGGCGTGGTAGTACATACACATAGGTAGTAGTTGTTTCCAAAACGTAAAAATTCAATAAATGTTATTAATTTTTCTACATTTTCACCGTAGGTGGCAATGGAGGAAACGGAACACCTAACAACAATGGCAGTCCCGACGGTAAGGCACCTTTATTACAAACACATTGCAGATAAGAGATATGTAACTGAAGGCAAAGTTAATTAATATTTGTAACATTTAAATCAAAATTTTAATTTTCGAAATTAAGCTGAGAATCAGGATTTTCTTAAACATCCAAATTATATAAGAGTGTCCCCAAAACCTCACCGTTCAGCACTTCCTAGTGCTTAAGTTCGGAAAAAGTGACGCACCAAACATCGCATTAGCATACATCATGTATATTATTATTTATTTAATAATCTTTCCAAAAATAACTGTTTAACATTAATCTCAGAGTAATCAACTGCAATATGGTAGTTATTAAATTCCGTAATAAATTGCACAAGACTTGCATCTATGAATCACACATTTTAAACCACCAATAAATTAAAACCGCGATTCATTGGAGCTTGAAGGGCCTGTGGTTGGTGGGCAGATTTTTCTTAAAATAATATAGAGGTTATTCGAATAGAAGTCATTCAGAACAAAATGTTATGATTGGTTTTGCATAATTTTCTACTGGCTTTTTTTATGTTTTTCTACTGGCTTTTATGTAATTGTATCCAAAATTATGACACAAAATTAACAAAAATGTGTGTTTTTTATATTTAATATGGGCCAAGGAGCTGAAATAAATGAATTTTATTTATTTGTCTATTAATAAAATAATAAATAAACACATACGCGTGGCAGTATGTTCACAAAAGTAGTAGATGTTTTCAATACGTAAAATTTATATTAATGTTATTAATTTTTCTACATTTTGACCATAGGTGGCAATGGAGGAAACGGAACACCTAACAACAATGGCAGTCCCGACGGTAAGGCACCTATATAACAAACAAACTGCAGTTAAGAGATATGTAACTGAAAACAAGGTTCATTTATAATTGTAACATTTAAATTAAAAATTTAAATAATTAAAATGAAGCTGAGAATCAGCACATCTTAATCGTCGAAATAACATAAGACTGTCCCCAAAAACGCTCACCCTTCAGCACTTCCTAGTGCTTTAGCTCGGAAAAAGTGGCGCAACAAACTCCGCATTAGCATACGTCAAGTATGTTATTATTTAATTTATTAATCTTGCCAAATTCAACAGTTAAACATTAATTTGATAGTAATCAACTGCATAATATTAGTTATAAAATTCCGTAATAAATTGCACAAGACTTGCATCTATGAATCACACATTTTAAACCACCGATAAATTATTATTCGTCATTTAATTAACTTCATTCAAAATTATGACACAAAACTGATAAATATGTGTACTATTTTGTATTTTATATGGGTCAAGGAGCTGAAATAAACGAACTTTATTTATTTGTCTATTAATAAAATAATAAATAAACAAATACGCGTGGCAGTACTTTCACATAACAAGTATTTGTTTCTGAAACGTGAAAATTCAATAAATGTTTTTGACCATAGGTGGCAATGGAGGAAACGGAACACCTAACAACAATGGCAGTCCCGACGGTAAGGCACCTATATAACAAACACACTGCAGTTAAGAGATATGTAACTGAAGACAAGGTTCATTTATAATTGTAACATTTAAATTAAAAATTTAAATAATTAAAATGAAGCTGAGAATCAGCACATCTTAATCGTCGAAATAACATAAGACTGTCCCCAAAACCTCACCGTTCAGCACTTCCTAGTGCTTTAGTTCGGAAAAAGCGGCGCAACAAACTCTGCATTAGCATACGTCATGTATGTTATTTTTTTATTTAATAATCTTTCCAAATGTAACTGTTTAACATTAATTTGATAGTTATCAAATGCACTATGTTAGTTATAAAATTCCGTAATAAATTGTACAAGACTTGCATCTATGAATCACACATTTAAAACCACCAATAAATTACTATCGCCATTTAATTAGCTTCATTCAAAATTTTTGTCACAAAACTAACAAATATGTGTACAGTTTTTGTGTGTTAGTTGTGTCCAAAACGTAAAAAATTGAATAAATGTTTTTAATTTTTCTACATTTTGACCATAGGTGGCAATGGAGGAAACGGAACACCTAACAACAATGGCAGTCCCAACGGTAAGGCACCTATATTACAAACACACTGCAGTTTAGAGATATGTAACTAAAGACAAAGTTCATTAATCTCATAGTAATCAACTGCAATATGGTAGTTATTAAATTCCGTAATAAATTGCACAAGACTTGCATCTATGAATCACACATTTTAAACCACCAATAAATTAAAACGACTATTTAATTAACTTCATCCAAAATTATGACACAAAATTAACATTAATGTGTGTTTTTGTATTTAATATGGGTCAAGGAGCTCAAATAAACGAAATTCATTTATTTACCTTTTAAAACAATAATAAAATTAACACATAGGCGTGGTAGTACATACACATAGGTAGTAGTTGTTTCCAAAACGTAAAAATTCAATAAATGTTATTAATTTTTCTACATTTTCACCGTAGGTGGCAATGGAGGAAACGGAACACCTAACAACAATGGCAGTCCCGACGGTAAGGCACCTTTATTACAAACACATTGCAGATAAGAGATATGTAACTGAAGGCAAAGTTAATTAATATTTGTAACATTTAAATCAAAATTTTAATTTTCGAAATTAAGCTGAGAATCAGGATTTTCTTAAACATCCAAATTATATAAGAGTGTCCCCAAAACCTCACCGTTCAGCACTTCCTAGTGCTTAAGTTCGGAAAAAGTGACGCACCAAACATCGCATTAGCATACATCATGTATATTATTATTTTATTTAATAATCTTTCCAAAAATAACTGTTTAACATTAATCTCATAGTAATCAACTGCAATATGGTAGTTATTAAATTCCGTAATAAATTGCACAAGACTTGCATCTATGAATCACACATTTTAAACCACCAATAAATTAAAACCGCGATTCATTGGAGCTTGAAGGGCCTGTGGTTGGTGGGCAGATTTTTCTTAAAATAATATAGAGGTTATTCGAATAGAAGTCATTCAGAACAAAATGTTATGATTGGTTTTGCATAATTTTCTACTGGCTTTTTTTATGTTTTTCTACTGGCTTTTATGTAATTGTATCCAAAATTATGACACAAAATTAACAAAAATGTGTGTTTTTTATATTTAATATGGGCCAAGGAGCTGAAATAAATGAATTTTATTTATTTGTCTATTAATAAAATAATAAATAAACACATACGCGTGGCAGTATGTTCACAAAAGTAGTAGATGTTTTCAATACGTAAAATTTATATTAATGTTATTAATTTTTCTACATTTTGACCATAGGTGGCAATGGAGGAAACGGAACACCTAACAACAATGGCAGTCCCGACGGTAAGGCACCTATATAACAAACACACTGCAGTTAAGAGATATGTAACTGAAGACAAGGTTCATTTATAATTGTAACATTTAAATTAAAAATTTAAATAATTAAAATGAAGCTGAGAATCAGCACATCTTAATCGTCGAAATAACATAAGACTGTCCCCAAAAACGCTCACCCTTCAGCACTTCCTAGTGCTTTAGCTCGGAAAAAGTGGCGCAACAAACTCCGCATTAGCATACGTCAAGTATGTTATTATTTAATTTATTAATCTTGCCAAATTCAACAGTTAAACATTAATTTGATAGTAATCAACTGCATAATATTAGTTATAAAATTCCGTAATAAATTGCACAAGACTTGCATCTATGAATCACACATTTTAAACCACCGATAAATTATTATTCGTCATTTAATTAACTTCATTCAAAATTATGACACAAAACTGATAAATATGTATACTATTTTGTATTTTATATGGGTCAAGGAGCTGAAATAAACGAACTTTATTTATTTGTCTATTAATAAAATAATAAATAAACAAATACGCGTGGCAGTACTTTCACATAACAAGTAATTGTTTCTGAAACGTGAAAATTCAATAAATGTTATTAATTTTTCTACATTTTCACCGTAGGTGGCAATGGAGGAAACGGAACACCTAACAACAATGGCAATCCTGACGGTAAGGCACCTAAATTACAAACACACTGCAGTTATCAGATATGTCACTGAAGGCAAAGTTGATTTATAATTAAAACATTTAAATCGAAATTAGGCTGAGAATCAGCATTTTCTTAAACGTCAAAATTACGTAAGATTGTCCCCAAAACCTCACCGTTCAGCACTTCCTAGTGCTTTAGTTCGGAAAAAGCGGCGCAACAAACTCTGCATTAGCATACGTCATGTATGTTATTATTTTATTTAATAATCTTTCCAAATGTAACTGTTTAACATTAATTTGATAGTTATCAAATGCACTATGTTAGTTATAAAATTCCGTAATAAATTGCACAAGACTTGCATCTATGAATCACACATTTTAAACCACCAATAAATTAAAACGACTATTTAATTAACTTCATCCAAAATTATGACACAAAATTAACATAAATGTGTGTTTTTGTATTTAATATGGGTCAAGGAGCTCAAATAAACGAAATTCATTTATTTACCTTTTAAAACAATAATAAAATTAACACATAGGCGTGGTAGTACATACACATAGGTAGTAGTTGTTTCCAAAACGTAAAAATTCAATAAATGTTATTAATTTTTCTACATTTTCACCGTAGGTGGCAATGGAGGAAACGGAACACCTAACAACAATGGCAGTCCCGACGGTAAGGCACCTTTATTACAAACACATTGCAGATAAGAGATATGTAACTGAAGGCAAAGTTAATTAATATTTGTAACATTTAAATCAAAATTTTAATTTTCGAAATTAAGCTGAGAATCAGGATTTTCTTAAACATCCAAATTATATAAGAGTGTCCCCAAAACCTCACCGTTCAGCACTTCCTAGTGCTTAAGTTCGGAAAAAGTGACGCACCAAACATCGCATTAGCATACATCATGTATATTATTATTTATTTAATAATCTTTCCAAAAATAACTGTTTAACATTAATCTCAGAGTAATCAACTGCAATATGGTAGTTATTAAATTCCGTAATAAATTGCACAAGACTTGCATCTATGAATCACACATTTTAAACCACCAATAAATTAAAACCGCGATTCATTGGAGCTTGAAGGGCCTGTGGTTGGTGGGCAGATTTTTCTTAAAATAATATAGAGGTTATTCGAATAGAAGTCATTCAGAACAAAATGTTATGATTGGTTTTGCATAATTTTCTACTGGCTTTTTTTATGTTTTTCTACTGGCTTTTATGTAATTGTATCCAAAATTATGACACAAAATTAACAAAAATGTGTGTTTTTTATATTTAATATGGGCCAAGGAGCTGAAATAAATGAATTTTATTTATTTGTCTATTAATAAAATAATAAATAAACACATACGCGTGGCAGTATGTTCACAAAAGTAGTAGATGTTTTCAATACGTAAAATTTATATTAATGTTATTAATTTTTCTACATTTTGACCATAGGTGGCAATGGAGGAAACGGAACACCTAACAACAATGGCAGTCCCGACGGTAAGGCACCTATATAACAAACAAACTGCAGTTAAGAGATATGTAACTGAAAACAAGGTTCATTTATAATTGTAACATTTAAATTAAAAATTTAAATAATTAAAATGAAGCTGAGAATCAGCACATCTTAATCGTCGAAATAACATAAGACTGTCCCCAAAAACGCTCACCCTTCAGCACTTCCTAGTGCTTTAGCTCGGAAAAAGTGGCGCAACAAACTCCGCATTAGCATACGTCAAGTATGTTATTATTTAATTTATTAATCTTGCCAAATTCAACAGTTAAACATTAATTTGATAGTAATCAACTGCATAATATTAGTTATAAAATTCCGTAATAAATTGCACAAGACTTGCATCTATGAATCACACATTTTAAACCACCGATAAATTATTATTCGTCATTTAATTAACTTCATTCAAAATTATGACACAAAACTGATAAATATGTGTACTATTTTGTATTTTATATGGGTCAAGGAGCTGAAATAAACGAACTTTATTTATTTGTCTATTAATAAAATAATAAATAAACAAATACGCGTGGCAGTACTTTCACATAACAAGTATTTGTTTCTGAAACGTGAAAATTCAATAAATGTTTTTGACCATAGGTGGCAATGGAGGAAACGGAACACCTAACAACAATGGCAGTCCCGACGGTAAGGCACCTATATAACAAACACACTGCAGTTAAGAGATATGTAACTGAAGACAAGGTTCATTTATAATTGTAACATTTAAATTAAAAATTTAAATAATTAAAATGAAGCTGAGAATCAGCACATCTTAATCGTCGAAATAACATAAGACTGTCCCCAAAACCTCACCGTTCAGCACTTCCTAGTGCTTTAGTTCGGAAAAAGCGGCGCAACAAACTCTGCATTAGCATACGTCATGTATGTTATTTTTTTATTTAATAATCTTTCCAAATGTAACTGTTTAACATTAATTTGATAGTTATCAAATGCACTATGTTAGTTATAAAATTCCGTAATAAATTGTACAAGACTTGCATCTATGAATCACACATTTAAAACCACCAATAAATTACTATCGCCATTTAATTAGCTTCATTCAAAATTTTTGTCACAAAACTAACAAATATGTGTACAGTTTTTGTGTGTTAGTTGTGTCCAAAACGTAAAAAATTGAATAAATGTTTTTAATTTTTCTACATTTTGACCATAGGTGGCAATGGAGGAAACGGAACACCTAACAACAATGGCAGTCCCAACGGTAAGGCACCTATATTACAAACACACTGCAGTTTAGAGATATGTAACTAAAGACAAAGTTCATTAATCTCATAGTAATCAACTGCAATATGGTAGTTATTAAATTCCGTAATAAATTGCACAAGACTTGCATCTATGAATCACACATTTTAAACCACCAATAAATTAAAACGACTATTTAATTAACTTCATCCAAAATTATGACACAAAATTAACATTAATGTGTGTTTTTGTATTTAATATGGGTCAAGGAGCTCAAATAAACGAAATTCATTTATTTACCTTTTAAAACAATAATAAAATTAACACATAGGCGTGGTAGTACATACACATAGGTAGTAGTTGTTTCCAAAACGTAAAAATTCAATAAATGTTATTAATTTTTCTACATTTTCACCGTAGGTGGCAATGGAGGAAACGGAACACCTAACAACAATGGCAGTCCCGACGGTAAGGCACCTTTATTACAAACACATTGCAGATAAGAGATATGTAACTGAAGGCAAAGTTAATTAATATTTGTAACATTTAAATCAAAATTTTAATTTTCGAAATTAAGCTGAGAATCAGGATTTTCTTAAACATCCAAATTATATAAGAGTGTCCCCAAAACCTCACCGTTCAGCACTTCCTAGTGCTTAAGTTCGGAAAAAGTGACGCACCAAACATCGCATTAGCATACATCATGTATATTATTATTTTATTTAATAATCTTTCCAAAAATAACTGTTTAACATTAATCTCATAGTAATCAACTGCAATATGGTAGTTATTAAATTCCGTAATAAATTGCACAAGACTTGCATCTATGAATCACACATTTTAAACCACCAATAAATTAAAACCGCGATTCATTGGAGCTTGAAGGGCCTGTGGTTGGTGGGCAGATTTTTCTTAAAATAATATAGAGGTTATTCGAATAGAAGTCATTCAGAACAAAATGTTATGATTGGTTTTGCATAATTTTCTACTGGCTTTTTTTATGTTTTTCTACTGGCTTTTATGTAATTGTATCCAAAATTATGACACAAAATTAACAAAAATGTGTGTTTTTTATATTTAATATGGGCCAAGGAGCTGAAATAAATGAATTTTATTTATTTGTCTATTAATAAAATAATAAATAAACACATACGCGTGGCAGTATGTTCACAAAAGTAGTAGATGTTTTCAATACGTAAAATTTATATTAATGTTATTAATTTTTCTACATTTTGACCATAGGTGGCAATGGAGGAAACGGAACACCTAACAACAATGGCAGTCCCGACGGTAAGGCACCTATATAACAAACACACTGCAGTTAAGAGATATGTAACTGAAGACAAGGTTCATTTATAATTGTAACATTTAAATTAAAAATTTAAATAATTAAAATGAAGCTGAGAATCAGCACATCTTAATCGTCGAAATAACATAAGACTGTCCCCAAAAACGCTCACCCTTCAGCACTTCCTAGTGCTTTAGCTCGGAAAAAGTGGCGCAACAAACTCCGCATTAGCATACGTCAAGTATGTTATTATTTAATTTATTAATCTTGCCAAATTCAACAGTTAAACATTAATTTGATAGTAATCAACTGCATAATATTAGTTATAAAATTCCGTAATAAATTGCACAAGACTTGCATCTATGAATCACACATTTTAAACCACCGATAAATTATTATTCGTCATTTAATTAACTTCATTCAAAATTATGACACAAAACTGATAAATATGTATACTATTTTGTATTTTATATGGGTCAAGGAGCTGAAATAAACGAACTTTATTTATTTGTCTATTAATAAAATAATAAATAAACAAATACGCGTGGCAGTACTTTCACATAACAAGTAATTGTTTCTGAAACGTGAAAATTCAATAAATGTTATTAATTTTTCTACATTTTCACCGTAGGTGGCAATGGAGGAAACGGAACACCTAACAACAATGGCAATCCTGACGGTAAGGCACCTAAATTACAAACACACTGCAGTTATCAGATATGTCACTGAAGGCAAAGTTGATTTATAATTAAAACATTTAAATCGAAATTAGGCTGAGAATCAGCATTTTCTTAAACGTCAAAATTACGTAAGATTGTCCCCAAAACCTCACCGTTCAGCACTTCCTAGTGCTTTAGTTCGGAAAAAGCGGCGCAACAAACTCTGCATTAGCATACGTCATGTATGTTATTATTTTATTTAATAATCTTTCCAAATGTAACTGTTTAACATTAATTTGATAGTTATCAAATGCACTATGTTAGTTATAAAATTCCGTAATAAATTGCACAAGACTTGCATCTATGAATCACACATTTTAAACCACCAATAAATTACTATCGCCATTTAATTAGCTTCATTCAAAATTTTTGACACAAAACTAACAAATATGTGTACAGTTTTTGTGTGTTAGTTGTGTCCAAAACGTAAAAAATTGAATAAATGTTTTTAATTTTTCTACTTTTGACCATAGGTGGCAATGGAGGAAACGGAACACCTAACAACAATGGCAGTCCCAACGGTAAGGCACCTATATTACAAACACACTGCAGTTTAGAGATATGTAACTAAAGACAAAGTTCATTAATCTCATAGTAATCAACTGCAATATGGTATTTATTAAATTCCGTAATAAATTGCACAAGACTTGCATCTATGAATCACACATTTTAAACCACCAATAAATAAAAACGACTATTTAATTAACTTCATCCAAAATTATGACACGAAATTAACATAAATGTGTGTTTTTGTATTTAATATGGGTCAAGGAGCTCAAATAAACGAAATTTATTTATTTACCTTTTAAAACAATAATTAAATTAACACATAGGCGTGGTAGTACATACACATAGGTAGTAGTTGTTTCCAAAACGTAAAAATTCAATAAATGTTATTAATTTTTCTACATTTTCACCGTAGGTGGCAATGGAGGAAACGGAACACCTAACAACAATGGCAGTCCCGACGGTAAGGCACCTATATTACAAACACATTGCAGATAAGAGATATGTAACTGAAGGCAAAGTTAATTTATATTTGTAACATTTAAATCAAAATTTTAATTTTCAAAATTAAGCTGAGAATCAGGATTTTCTTAAACATCCAAATTATATAAGATTGTCCCCAAAACCTCACCGTTCAGCACTTCCTAGTGCTTAAGTTCGGAAAAAGTGACGCACCAAACATCGCATTAGCATACATCATGTATATTATTATTTTATTTAATAATCTTTCCAAAAATAACTGTTTAACATTAATCTCATAGTAATCAACTGCAATATGGTAGTTATTAAATTCCGTAATAAATTGCACAAGACTTGCATCTATGAATCACACATTTTAAACCACCAATAAATTAAAACCGCGATTCATTGGAGCTTGAAGGGCCTGTGGTTGGTGGGCAGATTTTTCTTAAAATAATATAGAGGTTATTCGAATAGAAGTCATTCAGAACAAAATGTTATGATTGGTTTTGCATAATTTTCTACTGGCTTTTTTTATGTTTTTCTACTGGCTTTTATGTAATTGTATCCAAAATTATGACACAAAATTAACAAAAATGTGTGTTTTTTATATTTAATATGGGCCAAGGAGCTGAAATAAATGAATTTTATTTATTTGTCTATTAATAAAATAATAAATAAACACATACGCGTGGCAGTATGTTCACAAAAGTAGTAGATGTTTTCAAAACGTAAAATTTATATTAATGTTATTAATTTTTCTACATTTTGACCATAGGTGGCAATGGAGGAAACGGAACACCTAACAACAATGGCAGTCCCGACGGTAAGGCACCTATATAACAAACACACTGCAGTTAAGAGATATGTAACTGAAGACAAGGTTCATTTATAATTGTAACATTTAAATTAAAAATTTAAATAATTAAAATGAAGCTGAGAATCAGCACATCTTAATTGTCGAAATAACATAAGACTGTCCCCAAAAATGCTCACCCTTCAGCACTTCCTAGTGCTTTAGCTCGGAAAAAGTGGCGCAACAAACTCCGCATTAGCATGCGTCAAGTATGTTATTATTTTATTTATTAATCTTGCCAAATTCAACAGTTAAACATTAATTTGATAGTAATCAACTGCATAATATTAGTTATAAAATTCCGTAATAAATTGCACAAGACTTGCATCTATGAATCACACATTTTAAACCACCGATAAATTATTATTCGTCATTTAATTAACTTCATTCAAAATTATGACACAAAACTGATAAATATGTGTACTATTTTGTATTTTATATGGGTCAAGGAGCTGAAATAAACGAACTTTATTTATTTGTCTATTAATAAAATAATAAATAAACATATTTGCCTGGCAGTACTTTCACATTACAAGTAGTTGTTTCCGAAACGTAAAAATTCAATAAATGTCATTAATTTTTCTACATTTTGAACGTAGGTGGCAAAGGAGGAAACGGAACACCTAACAACAATGGCAATCCTGACGGTAAGGCACCTAAATTACAAACACACTGCAGTTATCAGATATGTCACTGAAGGCAAGGTTGATTTATAATTGAAACATTTAAATCGAAATTAGGCTGAGAATCAGCATTTTCTTAAACGTCAAAATTACGTAAGATTGTCCCCAAAACCTCACCGTTCAGCACTTCCTAGTGCTTTAGTTCGGAAAAAGCGGCGCAAAAAACTCTGCATTAGCATACGTCATGTTTGTTATTATTTTATTTATTAATCTTTCCAAATGTAACTGTTTAACATTAATTTGATAGTTATCAAATGCACTATGTTAGTTATAAAATTCCGTAATAAATTGCACAAGACTTGCATCTATGAATCACACATTTTAAACCACCAATAAATTACTATCGCCATTTAATTAGCTTCATTCAAAATTTTTGTCACAAAACTAACAAATATGTGTACAGGTTTTGTATTTAATATGGGTCAAGGAGCTGAAATAAACGAATTTTATTTATTTATCTTTTAAAACAACAATAAAATTAACACATACGCGTGGCAGTATGTTCACATAAGTAGTAGATGTTTTCAAAACGTAAAATTTCGATAAATGTTATTAACTTTTCAACATTTTGACCATAGGTGGCAATGGAGGAAACGGAACACCTAACAACAATGGCAGTCCCGACGGTAAGGCACCTATATTACAAAAACACTGCAGTTTAGAGATACGTAACTGAAGGCAAAGTTGATTTATAATTGTAACATTTAAATCAAAATTTTAATAATTAAAATTAAGCCGAGAACCAGCATTTAAGAAACGTCCAAATTACATAAGCCTTTCCCCAAAACGCTCACCCTTCAGCACTTCCTAGTGCTTTAGCTCGGAAAAAGTGACGCACCAAACATCGCATTAGTATACGTCATGTATATTATTATTTTATTTTATAATCTTTCCAAAAATAACTGTTTAACATTAATCTCAGAGTAATCAACTGCAATATGGTCGTTATTAAATTCCGTAATAAATTGCACAAGACTTGCATCTATGAATCACACATTTTAAACCACCAATAAATTAAAACCGCTATTCATTGGAGCTTGAAGGGCCTGTGGTTGGTGGGCAGATTTTTCTTTAAATAATATAGAGGTTATTCGAATAGAAGTTATTCAGAACAAAATGTTATGATTGGTTTTAGCATAATTTTCTACTGGCTTTTATGTAATTGTATCCAAAATTATGACACAAAATTAACAAAAATGTGTGTTTTTGTATTTAATATGGGTCAAGGAGCTGAAATAAACGAAATTTATTTAGTAACCTTTTAAAACAATAATTAAATTAACACATACGCGTGGTAGTACTTACACATAGGTAGTAGTTGTTTCCAAAACGTAAAAATTCAATAAATGTTATTAATTTTTCTACATTTTGACCGTAGGTGGCAATGGAGGAAACGGAACACCTAACAACAATGGCAGTCCCGACGGTAAGGCACCTATATTACAAACACACTGCAGTTAAGAGATATGTAACTGAAGGCAAAGTTGATTTATATTTGCAACATTTAAATCAAAATTTTAATTTTCAAAATTAAGCTGAGAATCAGGATTTTCTTAAACATGCAAATTATATAAGATTGTCCCCAAAACCTCACCGTTCAGCACTTTTTAGTGCTTTAGCTCGGAAAAAGTGGCGCAACAAACTCTGCATAAGCATACGTCATGTTTGTTATTATTTTATTTATTAATCTTGCCAAATGTAACTGTTTCACATTAATTTGATAGTAATCAACTGCATTATTGTAGTTATAAAATTCCGTAATAAATTGCACAAGACTTGCATCTATGAATCACACATTTTAAACCACCAATAAATTATAACCGCTTTTTAATTAACTTCATCCAAAATTATGACAAAAAATTAACAAAACTGTGTACAGGTTTTGTATTTAATATGGGTCAAGGAGCTGAAATAAACGAATTTTATTTATTTATCTTTTAAAACAACAATAAAATTAACACATACGCGTGGCAGTATGTTCACATAAGTAGTAGATGTTTTCAAAACGTAAAATTTCAATAAATGTTATTAATTTTTCTACATTTTGACCATAGGTGGCAATGGAGGAAACGGAACACCTAACAACAATGGCAGTCCCGACGGTAAGGCACCTATATTACAAAAACACTGCAGTTTAGAGATACGTAACTGAAGGCAAAGTTGATTTATAATTGTAACATTTAAATCAAAATTTTAATAATTAAAATTAAGCAGAGAACCAGCATTTTCTTAAGCGTTCAAATTACATAAGACTGTCCCCCAAAACGCTCACCATTCAGCACTTCCTAGTGCTTAAGCTCGGAAAAAATGGCGCAACAAACTCCGCATTAGTATACGTCATGTATGTTATTATTTTATTTATTAATCTTGCCAAATGTAACTGTTTAACATTAATTTGATAGTAATCAACTGCATAATGTTATTTATAAAATTCCGTAATAAATTGCACAAGACTTGCATCTATGAATCACACATTTAAAACCACCGATAAATTATTATTCGTCATTTAATTAACTTCATACAAAATTATGACACAAAACTGACAAATATGTGTACAGTTTTTGTATTTAATATGGGTCAAGGAGCTGAAATAGACGAACTTTATTTATTTGTCTATTAATAAAATAATAAATAAACACATACGCGTGGCAGTACTTTCACATAACAAGTAGTTGTTTCCGAAACGATAAAATTCAATAAATGTCATTAATTTTTCTACATTTTGAACGTAGGTGGCAATGAAGGAAATGGAACACCTAACAACAATGGCAATCCCGACGGTAAGGCACCTAAATAACAAACACACTGCAGTTAAGAGATATGTAACTGAAGACAAAGTTCATTTATAATTGAAACATTTAAATCGAAATTAGGCTGAGAATCAGCATTTTCTTAAACATCCGAATTACGTAAGATTGTCCCCAAAACCTCACCGTTCAGCAATTCCTAGTGCTTTAGCTCAGAAAAAGTTGCGCAACAAACTCTGCATTAGCATACGTCATGTATGTTATTATTTTATTTAATAATCTTTCCAAATGTAACTGTTTAACATTAATTCGATAGAAATCAACTGCACTATGTTAGTTATAAAATTACGTTATAAATTGCACAAGACTAGCATCTATGAATCACACATTTTAAACCACCAATAAATTACTATCGCCATTTAATGAGCTTCATTCAACATTTTTGACACAAAACTAACAAATATGTGTACAGTTTTTGTGTTTAATATGGGTCAAGGAGCGGAAATAAACGAATTTTATTTATTTATCTATTAATAAAATAATAAATTAACACATACGCGTGGCAATTAACTTACACATAAGTAGTAGTTGTGTCCAAAACGTAAAAATTCAATAAATGTTATTAATTTTTCTACATTTTGACCATAGGTGGCAATGGAGGAAACGGAACACCTAACAACAATGGCAGTCCCGACGGTAAGGCACCTTTATTACAAAAACACTGCAGTTTAGAGATACGTAACTGAAGGCAAAGTTGATTTATAATTGTAACATTTAAATCAAAATTTTAATAATTAAAATTAAGCCGAGAACCAGCATTTTCTTAAACGTCCAAATTACATAAGACTTTCCCCAAAACGCTCACCCTTCAGCACTTCCTAGTGCTTTAGCTCGGAAAAGTGACGCACCAAACATCGCATTAGCATACGTCATGTATATTATTATTTTATTTAATAATCTTTCCAAAAATAACTGTTTAACATTAATCTCAGAGTAATCAATTGCAATATGGTCGTTATTAAATTCCGTAATAAATTGCACAAGACTTGCATCTATGAATCACACATTTTAAACCACCAATAAATTAAAACCGCTATTCATTGGAGCTTGAAGGGCCTGTGGTTGGTGGGCAGATTTTTCTTTAAATAATATAGAGGTTATTCGAATAGAAGTTATTCAGAACAAAATGTTATGATTGGTTTTAGCATAATTTTCTACTGGCTTTTATGTAATTGTATCCAAAATTATGACACAAAATTAACAAAAATGTGTGTTTTTGCATCTATGAATCACAAATTTTAAACCACCAATAAATTATAACCGCTTTTTAATTAACTTCATCCAAAATTATGACAAAAAATTAACAAAACTGTGTACAGGTTTTGTATTTAATATGGGTCAAGGAGCTGAAATAAACGAATTTTATTTATTTATCTTTTAAAACAACAATAAAATTAACACATACGCGTGGCAGTATGTTCACATAAGTAGTAGATGTTTTCAAAACGTAAAATTTCAATAAATGTTATTAATTTTTCAACATTTTGACCATAGGTGGCAATGGAGGAAACGGAACACCTAACAACAATGGCAGTCCCGACGGTAAGGCACCTATATTACAAAAACACTGCAGTTTAGAGATACGTAACTGAAGGCAAAGTTGATTTATAATTGTAACATTTAAATCAAAATTTTAATAATTAAAATTAAGCCGAGAACCAGCATTTAAGAAACGTCCAAATTACATAAGCCTTTCCCCAAAACGCTCACCCTTCAGCACTTCCTAGTGCTTTAGCTCGGAAAAAGTGACGCACCAAACATCGCATTAGCATACGTCATGTATATTATTATTTTATTTTATAATCTTTCCAAAAATAACTGTTTAACATTAATCTCAGAGTAATCAACTGCAATATGGTCGTTATTAAATTCCGTAATAAATTGCACAAGACTTGCATCTATGAATCACACATTTGAAACCACCAATAAATTAAAACCGCTATTCATTGGAGCTTGAAGGGCCTGTGGTTGGTGGGCAGATTTTTCTTAAAATAATATAGAGGTTATTCGAATAGAAGTTATTCAGAACAAAATGTTATGATTGGTTTTAGCATAATTTTCTACTGGCTTTTATGTAATTGTATCCAAAATTATGACACAAAATTAACAAAAATGTGTGTTTTTGTATTTAATATGGGTCAAGGAGCTGAAATTAACGAAATTTATTTAGTTACCTTTTAAAACAATAATTAAATTAACACATACGCGTGGTAGTACTTACACATAGGTAGTAGTTGTTTCCAAAACGTAAAAATTCAATAAATGTTATTAATTTTTCTACATTTTGACCGTAGGTGGCAATGGAGGAAACGGAACACCTAACAACAATGGCAGTCCCGACGGTAAGGCACCTATATTACAAACACACTGCAGTTAAGAGATATGTAACTGAAGGCAAAGTTGATTTATATTTGCAACATTTAAATCAAAATTTTAATTTTCAAAATTAAGCTGAGAATCAGGATTTTCTTAAACATGCAAATTATATAAGATTGTCCCCAAAACCTCACCGTTCAGCACTTTTTAGTGCTTTAGCTCGGAAAAAGTGGCGCAACAAACTCTGCATAAGCATACGTCATGTTTGTTATTATTTTATTTATTAATCTTGCCAAATGTAACTGTTTCACATTAATTTGATAGTAATCAACTGCATTATTGTAGTTATAAAATTCCGTAATAAATTGCACAAGACTTGCATCTATGAATCACACATTTTAAACCACCAATAAATTATAACCGCTTTTTAATTAACTTCATCCAAAATTATGACAAAAAATTAACAAAACTGTGTACAGGTTTTGTATTTAATATGGGTCAAGGAGCTGAAATAAACGAATTTTATTTATTTATCTTTTAAAACAACAATAAAATTAACACATACGCGTGGCAGTATGTTCACATAAGTAGTAGATGTTTTCAAAACGTAAAATTTCAATAAATGTTATTAATTTTTCTACATTTTGACCGTAGGTGGCAATGGAGGAAACGGAACACCTAACAACAATGGCAGTCCCGACGGTAAGGCACCTATATTACAAACACACTGCAGTTAAGAGATATGTAACTGAAGACAAAGTTCATTTATAATTGTTACATTTAAATCAAAACTTTAATAATTAAAATGAAGCTGAGAATCAGCACATCTTAATCGTCGAAATAACATAAGACTGTCCCCAAAAACGCTCACCCTTCAGCACTTCCTAGTGCTTTAGCTCGGAAAAAGTGGCGCAACAAACTCCGCATTAGCATACGTCAAGTATGTTATTATTTTATTTATTAATCTTGCCAAATGTAACAGTTAAACATTAATTTGATAGTAATCAACTGCATAATATTAGTTATAAAATTCCGTAATAAATTGCACAAGACTTGCATCTATGAATCACACATTTTAAACCACCGATAAATTATTATTCGTCATTTAATTAACTTCATTCAAAATTATGACACAAAACTGACAAATATGTGTACAGTTTTTGTATTTTATATGGGTCAAGGAGCTGAAATAAACGAACTTTATTTATTTGTCTATTAATAAAATAATAAATAAACAAATACGCGTGGCAGTACTTTCACATAACAAGTAATTGTTTCTGAAACGTGAAAATTCAATAAATGTTATTAATTTTTCTACATTTTGACCGTAGGTGGCAATGGAGGAAACGGAACACCTAACAACAATGGCAGTCCCGACGGTAAGGCACCTATATGACAAACACACTGCAGTTAAGAGATATGTAACTGAAGGCAAAGTTGATTTATATTTGTAACATTTAAATCAAAATTTTACTTTTCAAAATTAAGCTGAGAATCAGGATTTTCTTAAACATCCAATTTATATAAGATTGTCCCAAAACCTCACCGTTCAGCACTTCCTAGTGCTTAAACTCGGAAAAAGTGGCGCAACAAACTCCGCATTAGCATACGTCATGTTTGTTATTATTTTATTTATTAATCTTGCCAAATGTAACTGTTTCACATTAATTTGATAGTAATCAACTGCATTATGGTAGTGATAAAATTCCGTAATAAATTGCACAAGACTTGCATCTATGAATCACACATTTTAAACCACCAATAAATTATAACCGCTTTTTAATTAACTTCATTCAAAATTATGACACAAAATTAACAAAACTGTGTACAGTTTTTGTATTTAATATGGGTCAAGGAGCTGAAATAAACGAATTTTATTAATTTCTCTTTTAAAACAACAATAAAATTAACACATACGCGTGGCAGTATGTTCACATAAGTAGTAGATGTTTTCAAAACGTAAAATTTCAATAAATGTTATTAATTTTTCTACATTTTGACCATAGGTGGCAATGGAGGAAACGGAACACCTAACAACAATGGCAGTCCCGACGGTAAGGCACCTATATTACAAAAACACTGCAGTTTAGAGATACGTAACTGAAGGCAAAGTTGATTTATAATTGTAACATTTAAATCAAAATTTTAATAATTAAAATTAAGCCGAGAACCAGCATTTTCTTACACGTCCAAATTACATAAGACTTTCCCCAAAACGCTCACCCTTCAGCACTTCCTAGTGCTTTAGCTCGGAAAAAGTGACGCACCAAACATCGCATTAGCATACGTCATGTATATTATTATTTTATTTTATAATCTTTCCAAAAATAACTGTTTAACATTAATCTCAGAGTAATCAACTGCAATATGGTCGTTATTAAATTCCGTAATAAATTGCACAAGACTTGCATCTATGAATCACACATTTGAAACCACCAATAAATTAAAACCGCTATTCATTGGAGCTTGAAGGGCCTGTGGTTGGTGGGCAGATTTTTCTTAAAATAATATAGAGGTTATTCGAATAGAAGTTATTCAGAACAAAATGTTATGATTGGTTTTAGCATAATTTTCTACTGGCTTTTATGTAATTGTATCCAAAATTATGACACAAAATTAACAAAAATGTGTGTTTTTGTATTTAATATGGGTCAAGGAGCTGAAATAAACGAAATTTATTTAGTAACCTTTTAAAACAATAATTAAATTAACACATACGCGTGGTAGTACTTACACATAGGTAGTAGTTGTTTCCAAAACGTAAAAATTCAATAAATGTTATTAATTTTTCTACATTTTGACCGTAGGTGGCAATGGAGGAAACGGAACACCTAACAACAATGGCAGTCCCGACGGTAAGGCACCTATATTACAAACACACTGCAGTTAAGAGATATGTAACTGAAGGCAAAGTTGATTTATATTTGCAACATTTAAATCAAAATTTTAATTTTCAAAATTAAGCTGAGAATCAGGATTTTCTTAAACATGCAAATTATATAAGATTGTCCCCAAAACCTCACCGTTCAGCACTTTTTAGTGCTTTAGCTCGGAAAAAGTGGCGCAACAAACTCTGCATAAGCATACGTCATGTTTGTTATTATTTTATTTATTAATCTTGCCAAATGTAACTGTTTCACATTAATTTGATAGTAATCAACTGCATTATTGTAGTTATAAAATTCCGTAATAAATTGCACAAGACTTGCATCTATGAATCACACATTTTAAACCACCAATAAATTATAACCGCTTTTTAATTAACTTCATCCAAAATTATGACAAAAAATTAACAAAACTGTGTACAGGTTTTGTATTTAATATGGGTCAAGGAGCTGAAATAAACGAATTTTATTTATTTATCTTTTAAAACAACAATAAAATTAACACATACGCGTGGCAGTATGTTCACATAAGTAGTAGATGTTTTCAAAACGTAAAATTTCAATAAATGTTATTAATTTTTCTACATTTTGACCATAGGTGGCAATGGAGGAAACGGAACACCTAACAACAATGGCAGTCCCGACGGTAAGGCACCTATATTACAAAAACACTGCAGTTTAGAGATACGTAACTGAAGGCAAAGTTGATTTATAATTGTAACATTTAAATCAAAATTTTAATAATTAAAATTAAGCAGAGAACCAGCATTTTCTTAAGCGTTCAAATTACATAAGACTGTCCCCCAAAACGCTCACCATTCAGCACTTCCTAGTGCTTAAGCTCGGAAAAAATGGCGCAACAAACTCCGCATTAGTATACGTCATGTATGTTATTATTTTATTTATTAATCTTGCCAAATGTAACTGTTTAACATTAATTTGATAGTAATCAACTGCATAATGTTATTTATAAAATTCCGTAATAAATTGCACAAGACTTGCATCTATGAATCACACATTTAAAACCACCGATAAATTATTATTCGTCATTTAATTAACTTCATACAAAATTATGACACAAAACTGACAAATATGTGTACAGTTTTTGTATTTAATATGGGTCAAGGAGCTGAAATAGACGAACTTTATTTATTTGTCTATTAATAAAATAATAAATAAACACATACGCGTGGCAGTACTTTCACATAACAAGTAGTTGTTTCCGAAACGATAAAATTCAATAAATGTCATTAATTTTTCTACATTTTGAACGTAGGTGGCAATGAAGGAAATGGAACACCTAACAACAATGGCAATCCCGACGGTAAGGCACCTAAATAACAAACACACTGCAGTTAAGGGATATGTAACTGAAGACAAAGTTCATTTATAATTGAAACATTTAAATCGAAATTAGGCTGAGAATCAGCATTTTCTTAAACATCCGAATTACGTAAGATTGTCCCCAAAACCTCACCGTTCAGCAATTCCTAGTGCTTTAGCTCAGAAAAAGTTGCGCAACAAACTCTGCATTAGCATACGTCATGTATGTTATTATTTTATTTAATAATCTTTCCAAATGTAACTGTTTAACATTAATTCGATAGAAATCAACTGCACTATGTTAGTTATAAAATTACGTTATAAATTGCACAAGACTAGCATCTATGAATCACACATTTTAAACCACCAATAAATTACTATCGCCATTTAATGAGCTTCATTCAACATTTTTGACACAAAACTAACAAATATGTGTACAGTTTTTGTGTTTAATATGGGTCAAGGAGCTGAAATAAACGAATTTTATTTATTTATCTATTAATAAAATAATAAATTAACACATACGCGTGGCAATTAACTTACACATAAGTAGTAGTTGTGTCCAAAACGTAAAAATTCAATAAATGTTATTAATTTTTCTACATTTTGACCATAGGTGGCAATGGAGGAAACGGAACACCTAACAACAATGGCAGTCCCGACGGTAAGGCACCTTTATTACAAAAACACTGCAGTTTAGAGATACGTAACTGAAGGCAAAGTTGATTTATAATTGTAACATTTAAATCAAAATTTTAATAATTAAAATTAAGCCGAGAACCAGCATTTTCTTAAACGTCCAAATTACATAAGACTTTCCCCAAAACGCTCACCCTTCAGCACTTCCTAGTGCTTTAGCTCGGAAAAGTGACGCACCAAACATCGCATTAGCATACGTCATGTATATTATTATTTTATTTAATAATCTTTCCAAAAATAACTGTTTAACATTAATCTCAGAGTAATCAATTGCAATATGGTCGTTATTAAATTCCGTAATAAATTGCACAAGACTTGCATCTATGAATCACACATTTTAAACCACCAATAAATTAAAACCGCTATTCATTGGAGCTTGAAGGGCCTGTGGTTGGTGGGCAGATTTTTCTTTAAATAATATAGAGGTTATTCGAATAGAAGTTATTCAGAACAAAATGTTATGATTGGTTTTAGCATAATTTTCTACTGGCTTTTATGTAATTGTATCCAAAATTATGACACAAAATTAACAAAAATGTGTGTTTTTGCATCTATGAATCACAAATTTTAAACCACCAATAAATTATAACCGCTTTTTAATTAACTTCATCCAAAATTATGACAAAAAATTAACAAAACTGTGTACAGGTTTTGTATTTAATATGGGTCAAGGAGCTGAAATAAACGAATTTTATTTATTTATCTTTTAAAACAACAATAAAATTAACACATACGCGTGGCAGTATGTTCACATAAGTAGTAGATGTTTTCAAAACGTAAAATTTCAATAAATGTTATTAATTTTTCAACATTTTGACCATAGGTGGCAATGGAGGAAACGGAACACCTAACAACAATGGCAGTCCCGACGGTAAGGCACCTATATTACAAAAACACTGCAGTTTAGAGATACGTAACTGAAGGCAAAGTTGATTTATAATTGTAACATTTAAATCAAAATTTTAATAATTAAAATTAAGCCGAGAACCAGCATTTAAGAAACGTCCAAATTACATAAGCCTTTCCCCAAAACGCTCACCCTTCAGTACTTCCTAGTGCTTTAGCTCGGAAAAAGTGACGCACCAAACATCGCATTAGCATACGTCATGTATATTATTATTTTATTTTATAATCTTTCCAAAAATAACTGTTTAACATTAATCTCAGAGTAATCAACTGCAATATGGTCGTTATTAAATTCCGTAATAAATTGCACAAGACTTGCATCTATGAATCACACATTTGAAACCACCAATAAATTAAAACCGCTATTCATTGGAGCTTGAAGGGCCTGTGGTTGGTGGGCAGATTTTTCTTAAAATAATATAGAGGTTATTCGAATAGAAGTTATTCAGAACAAAATGTTATGATTGGTTTTAGCATAATTTTCTACTGGCTTTTATGTAATTGTATCCAAAATTATGACACAAAATTAACAAAAATGTGTGTTTTTGTATTTAATATGGGTCAAGGAGCTGAAATTAACGAAATTTATTTAGTTACCTTTTAAAACAATAATTAAATTAACACATACGCGTGGTAGTACTTACACATAGGTAGTAGTTGTTTCCAAAACGTAAAAATTCAATAAATGTTATTAATTTTTCTACATTTTGACCGTAGGTGGCAATGGAGGAAACGGAACACCTAACAACAATGGCAGTCCCGACGGTAAGGCACCTATATTACAAACACACTGCAGTTAAGAGATATGTAACTGAAGGCAAAGTTGATTTATATTTGCAACATTTAAATCAAAATTTTAATTTTCAAAATTAAGCTGAGAATCAGGATTTTCTTAAACATGCAAATTATATAAGATTGTCCCCAAAACCTCACCGTTCAGCACTTTTTAGTGCTTTAGCTCGGAAAAAGTGGCGCAACAAACTCTGCATAAGCATACGTCATGTTTGTTATTATTTTATTTATTAATCTTGCCAAATGTAACTGTTTCACATTAATTTGATAGTAATCAACTGCATTATTGTAGTTATAAAATTCCGTAATAAATTGCACAAGACTTGCATCTATGAATCACACATTTTAAACCACCAATAAATTATAACCGCTTTTTAATTAACTTCATCCAAAATTATGACAAAAAATTAACAAAACTGTGTACAGGTTTTGTATTTAATATGGGTCAAGGAGCTGAAATAAACGAATTTTATTTATTTATCTTTTAAAACAACAATAAAATTAACACATACGCGTGGCAGTATGTTCACATAAGTAGTAGATGTTTTCAAAACGTAAAATTTCAATAAATGTTATTAATTTTTCTACATTTTGACCGTAGGTGGCAATGGAGGAAACGGAACACCTAACAACAATGGCAGTCCCGACGGTAAGGCACCTATATTACAAACACACTGCAGTTAAGAGATATGTAACTGAAGGCAAAGTTGATTTATATTTGCAACATTTAAATCAAAATTTTAATTTTCAAAATTAAGCTGAGAATCAGGATTTTCTTAAACATGCAAATTATATAAGATTGTCCCCAAAACCTCACCGTTCAGCACTTTTTAGTGCTTTAGCTCGGAAAAAGTGGCGCAACAAACTCTGCATAAGCATACGTCATGTTTGTTATTATTTTATTTATTAATCTTGCCAAATGTAACTGTTTCACATTAATTTGATAGTAATCAACTGCATTATTGTAGTTATAAAATTCCGTAATAAATTGCACAAGACTTGCATCTATGAATCACACATTTTAAACCACCAATAAATTATAACCGCTTTTTAATTAACTTCATCCAAAATTATGACAAAAAATTAACAAAACTGTGTACAGGTTTTGTATTTAATATGGGTCAAGGAGCTGAAATAAACGAATTTTATTTATTTATCTTTTAAAACAACAATAAAATTAACACATACGCGTGGCAGTATGTTCACATAAGTAGTAGATGTTTTCAAAACGTAAAATTTCAATAAATGTTATTAATTTTTCTACATTTTGACCGTAGGTGGCAATGGAGGAAACGGAACACCTAACAACAATGGCAGTCCCGACGGTAAGGCACCTATATTACAAACACACTGCAGTTAAGAGATATGTAACTGAAGACAAAGTTCATTTATAATTGTTACATTTAAATCAAAACTTTAATAATTAAAATGAAGCTGAGAATCAGCACATCTTAATCGTCGAAATAACATAAGACTGTCCCCAAAAACGCTCACCCTTCAGCACTTCCTAGTGCTTTAGCTCGGAAAAAGTGGCGCAACAAACTCCGCATTAGCATACGTCAAGTATGTTATTATTTTATTTATTAATCTTGCCAAATGTAACAGTTAAACATTAATTTGATAGTAATCAACTGCATAATATTAGTTATAAAATTCCGTAATAAATTGCACAAGACTTGCATCTATGAATCACACATTTTAAACCACCGATAAATTATTATTCGTCATTTAATTAACTTCATTCAAAATTATGACACAAAACTGACAAATATGTGTACAGTTTTTGTATTTTATATGGGTCAAGGAGCTGAAATAAACGAACTTTATTTATTTGTCTATTAATAAAATAATAAATAAACAAATACGCGTGGCAGTACTTTCACATAACAAGTAATTGTTTCTGAAACGTGAAAATTCAATAAATGTTATTAATTTTTCTACATTTTGACCGTAGGTGGCAATGGAGGAAACGGAACACCTAACAACAATGGCAGTCCCGACGGTAAGGCACCTATATGACAAACACACTGCAGTTAAGAGATATGTAACTGAAGGCAAAGTTGATTTATATTTGTAACATTTAAATCAAAATTTTACTTTTCAAAATTAAGCTGAGAATCAGGATTTTCTTAAACATCCAATTTATATAAGATTGTCCCAAAACCTCACCGTTCAGCACTTCCTAGTGCTTAAACTCGGAAAAAGTGGCGCAACAAACTCCGCATTAGCATACGTCATGTTTGTTATTATTTTATTTATTAATCTTGCCAAATGTAACTGTTTCACATTAATTTGATAGTAATCAACTGCATTATGGTAGTGATAAAATTCCGTAATAAATTGCACAAGACTTGCATCTATGAATCACACATTTTAAACCACCAATAAATTATAACCGCTTTTTAATTAACTTCATTCAAAATTATGACACAAAATTAACAAAACTGTGTACAGTTTTTGTATTTAATATGGGTCAAGGAGCTGAAATAAACGAATTTTATTAATTTCTCTTTTAAAACAACAATAAAATTAACACATACGCGTGGCAGTATGTTCACATAAGTAGTAGATGTTTTCAAAACGTAAAATTTCAATAAATGTTATTAATTTTTCTACATTTTGACCATAGGTGGCAATGGAGGAAACGGAACACCTAACAACAATGGCAGTCCCGACGGTAAGGCACCTATATTACAAAAACACTGCAGTTTAGAGATACGTAACTGAAGGCAAAGTTGATTTATAATTGTAACATTTAAATCAAAATTTTAATAATTAAAATTAAGCCGAGAACCAGCATTTTCTTACACGTCCAAATTACATAAGACTTTCCCCAAAACGCTCACCCTTCAGCACTTCCTAGTGCTTTAGCTCGGAAAAAGTGACGCACCAAACATCGCATTAGCATACGTCATGTATATTATTATTTTATTTTATAATCTTTCCAAAAATAACTGTTTAACATTAATCTCAGAGTAATCAACTGCAATATGGTCGTTATTAAATTCCGTAATAAATTGCACAAGACTTGCATCTATGAATCACACATTTGAAACCACCAATAAATTAAAACCGCTATTCATTGGAGCTTGAAGGGCCTGTGGTTGGTGGGCAGATTTTTCTTAAAATAATATAGAGGTTATTCGAATAGAAGTTATTCAGAACAAAATGTTATGATTGGTTTTAGCATAATTTTCTACTGGCTTTTATGTAATTGTATCCAAAATTATGACACAAAATTAACAAAAATGTGTGTTTTTGTATTTAATATGGGTCAAGGAGCTGAAATAAACGAAATTTATTTAGTAACCTTTTAAAACAATAATTAAATTAACACATACGCGTGGTAGTACTTACACATAGGTAGTAGTTGTTTCCAAAACGTAAAAATTCAATAAATGTTATTAATTTTTCTACATTTTGACCGTAGGTGGCAATGGAGGAAACGGAACACCTAACAACAATGGCAGTCCCGACGGTAAGGCACCTATATTACAAACACACTGCAGTTAAGAGATATGTAACTGAAGGCAAAGTTGATTTATATTTGCAACATTTAAATCAAAATTTTAATTTTCAAAATTAAGCTGAGAATCAGGATTTTCTTAAACATGCAAATTATATAAGATTGTCCCCAAAACCTCACCGTTCAGCACTTTTTAGTGCTTTAGCTCGGAAAAAGTGGCGCAACAAACTCTGCATAAGCATACGTCATGTTTGTTATTATTTTATTTATTAATCTTGCCAAATGTAACTGTTTCACATTAATTTGATAGTAATCAACTGCATTATTGTAGTTATAAAATTCCGTAATAAATTGCACAAGACTTGCATCTATGAATCACACATTTTAAACCACCAATAAATTATAACCGCTTTTTAATTAACTTCATCCAAAATTATGACAAAAAATTAACAAAACTGTGTACAGGTTTTGTATTTAATATGGGTCAAGGAGCTGAAATAAACGAATTTTATTTATTTATCTTTTAAAACAACAATAAAATTAACACATACGCGTGGCAGTATGTTCACATAAGTAGTAGATGTTTTCAAAACGTAAAATTTCAATAAATGTTATTAATTTTTCTACATTTTGACCATAGGTGGCAATGGAGGAAACGGAACACCTAACAACAATGGCAGTCCCGACGGTAAGGCACCTATATTACAAAAACACTGCAGTTTAGAGATACGTAACTGAAGGCAAAGTTGATTTATAATTGTAACATTTAAATCAAAATTTTAATAATTAAAATTAAGCAGAGAACCAGCATTTTCTTAAGCGTTCAAATTACATAAGACTGTCCCCCAAAACGCTCACCATTCAGCACTTCCTAGTGCTTAAGCTCGGAAAAAATGGCGCAACAAACTCCGCATTAGTATACGTCATGTATGTTATTATTTTATTTATTAATCTTGCCAAATGTAACTGTTTAACATTAATTTGATAGTAATCAACTGCATAATGTTATTTATAAAATTCCGTAATAAATTGCACAAGACTTGCATCTATGAATCACACATTTAAAACCACCGATAAATTATTATTCGTCATTTAATTAACTTCATACAAAATTATGACACAAAACTGACAAATATGTGTACAGTTTTTGTATTTAATATGGGTCAAGGAGCTGAAATAGACGAACTTTATTTATTTGTCTATTAATAAAATAATAAATAAACACATACGCGTGGCAGTACTTTCACATAACAAGTATTTGTTTCCGAAACGATAAAATTCAATAAATGTCATTAATTTTTCTACATTTTGAACGTAGGTGGCAATGAAGGAAATGGAACACCTAACAACAATGGCAATCCCGACGGTAAGGCACCTAAATAACAAACACACTGCAGTTAAGAGATATGTAACTGAAGACAAAGTTCATTTATAATTGAAACATTTAAATCGAAATTAGGCTGAGAATCAGCATTTTCTTAAACATCCGAATTACGTAAGATTGTCCCCAAAACCTCACCGTTCAGCAATTCCTAGTGCTTTAGCTCAGAAAAAGTTGCGCAACAAACTCTGCATTAGCATACGTTATGTATGTTATTATTTTATTTAATAATCTTTCCAAATGTAACTGTTTAACATTAATTCGATAGAAATCAACTGCACTATGTTAGTTATAAAATTACGTTATAAATTGCACAAGACTAGCATCTATGAATCACACATTTTAAACCACCAATAAATTACTATCGCCATTTAATGAGCTTCATTCAACATTTTTGACACAAAACTAACAAATATGTGTACAGTTTTTGTGTTTAATATGGGTCAAGGAGCTGAAATAAACGAATTTTATTTATTTATCTATTAATAAAATAATAAATTAACACATACGCGTGGCAATTAACTTACACATAAGTAGTAGTTGTGTCCAAAACGTAAAAATTCAATAAATGTTATTAATTTTTCTACATTTTGACCATAGGTGGCAATGGAGGAAACGGAACACCTAACAACAATGGCAGTCCCGACGGTAAGGCACCTTTATTACAAAAACACTGCAGTTTAGAGATACGTAACTGAAGGCAAAGTTGATTTATAATTGTAACATTTAAATCAAAATTTTAATAATTAAAATTAAGCCGAGAACCAGCATTTTCTTAAACGTCCAAATTACATAAGACTTTCCCCAAAACGCTCACCCTTCAGCACTTCCTAGTGCTTTAGCTCGGAAAAGTGACGCACCAAACATCGCATTAGCATACGTCATGTATATTATTATTTTATTTAATAATCTTTCCAAAAATAACTGTTTAACATTAATCTCAGAGTAATCAATTGCAATATGGTCGTTATTAAATTCCGTAATAAATTGCACAAGACTTGCATCTATGAATCACACATTTTAAACCACCAATAAATTAAAACCGCTATTCATTGGAGCTTGAAGGGCCTGTGGTTGGTGGGCAGATTTTTCTTTAAATAATATAGAGGTTATTCGAATAGAAGTTATTCAGAACAAAATGTTATGATTGGTTTTAGCATAATTTTCTACTGGCTTTTATGTAATTGTATCCAAAATTATGACACAAAATAAACAAAAATGTGTGTTTTTGCATCTATGAATCACAAATTTTAAACCACCAATAAATTATAACCGCTTTTTAATTAACTTCATCCAAAATTATGACAAAAAATTAACAAAACTGTGTACAGGTTTTGTATTTAATATGGGTCAAGGAGCTGAAATAAACGAATTTTATTTATTTATCTTTTAAAACAACAATAAAATTAACACATACGCGTGGCAGTATGTTCACATAAGTAGTAGTTGTGTCCAAAACGTAAAATTTCAATAAATGTTATTAATTTTTCAACATTTTGACCATAGGTGGCAATGGAGGAAACGGAACACCTAACAATAATGGCAGTCCCGACGGTAAGGCACCTATATTACAAACACACTGCAGTTAAGAGATATGTAACTGAAGGCAAAGTTGATTTATATTTGTAACATTTAAATCAAAATTGTAATTTCCAAAATTAAGCTGAGAATCAGGACTTTCTTAAACATCCAAATTATATAAGATTGTCCCCAAAACCTCACCGTTCAGCACTTCCTAGTGCTTAAACTCGGAAAAAGTGGCGCAACAAACTCCGCATTAGCATACGTCATGTTTGTTATTATTTTATTTATTAATCTTGCCAAATGTAACCGTTTCACATTAATTTGATAGTAATCAACTGCATTATGGTAGTTATAAAATTCCGTAATATATTGCACAAGACTTGCATCTATGAATCACACATTTTAAACCACCAATAAAATATAACCGCTTTTTAATTAACTTCATCCAAAATTATGACACAAAATTAACAAAAATGTGTACAGTTTTTTATTTAATATGGGTCAAGGAGCTGAAATTAACGAATTTTATTTATTTATCTTTTAAAACAACAATAAAATTAACAAATACGCGTGGCAGTATGTTCATATAAGTAGTAGATGTTTTCAAAACCTAAAATTTCAATAAATGTTATTAATTTTTCAACATTTTGACCATAGGTGGCAATGGAGGAAACGGAACACCTAACAACAATGGCAGTCCCGACGGTAAGGCACCTATATTACAAACACACTGCAGTTAAGAGATATGTAACTGAAGGCAAAGTTGATTTATATTTGTAACATTTAAATCAAAATTGTAATTCCCAAAATTAAGCTGAGAATCAGGATTTTCTTAAACATCCAAATTATATAAGATTGTCCCCAAAACCTCACCGTTCAGCACTTCCTAGTGCTTAAACTCGGAAAAAGTGGCGCAACAAACTCCGCATTAGCATACGTCATGTTTGTTATTATTTTATTTATTAATCTTGCCAAATGTAACCGTTTCACATTAATTTGATAGTAATCAACTGCATTATGGTAGTTATAAAATTCCGTAATAAATTGCACAAGACTTGCATCTATGAATCACACATTTTAAACCACCAATAAAATATAACCGCTTTTTAATTAACTTCATCCAAAATTATGACACAAAATTAACAAAAATGTGTACAGTTTTTTATTTAATATGGGTCAAGGAGCTGAAATTAACGAATTTTATTTATTTATCTTTTAAAACAACAATAAAATTAACAAATACGCGTGGCAGTATGTTCATATAAGTAGTAGATGTTTTCAAAACCTAAAATTTCAATAAATGTTATTAATTTTTCAACATTTTGACCATAGGTGGCAATGGAGGAAACGGAACACCTAACAACAATGGCAGTCCCGACGGTAAGGCACCTATATTACAAACACACTGCAGTTAAGAGATATGTAACTGAAGGCAAAGTTGATTTATATTTGTAACATTTAAATCAAAATTGTAATTTCCAAAATTAAGCTGAGAATCAGGACTTTCTTAAACATCCAAATTATATAAGATTTTCCCCAAAACGCTCACCATTCAGCACTTCCTAGTGCTTTAGCTCGGAAAAAATGGCGCAACAAACTCCGCATTAGCATACGTCATGTATGTTATTATTTTATTTATTAATCTTGCCAAATGTAACTGTTAAACATAAATTTAATAGTAATCAACTGCATAATGTGAGTTATAAAATTCCGTAATAAATTGCACAAGACTTGCATGTATAAATCACACATTTAAAACCACCGATAAATTATTATTCGTCATTTAATTAACTTCATTCAAAATTATGACACAAAACTGACAAATTAAATACAAAAACTGTACACATAGTACAGTTTTTGTATTTAATATGGGTCAAGGAGCTGAAATAAACGATCTTTATTTATTTGTCTATTAATAAAATAATAAATAAACATATACGCGTAGCAGTACTTTCACATAACAAGTAGTTGTTTCCGAAACGTTAAAATTGAATAAATGTTTTTAATTTTTCTACATTTTGAACGTAGGTGGCAATGGAGGAAACGGAACACCTAACAACAATGGCAATCCTGACGGTAAGGCACCTAAATTACAAACACACTGCAGTTAACAGATATGTCACTGAAGGCAAAGTTGATTTATAATTGAAACATTTAAATCGAAATTAGGCTGAGAATCAGGATTTTCTTAAACATCCAAATTATATAAGATTGTCCCAAAAACCTCACCGTTCAGCACTTCCTAGTGCTTTAGCTCGGAAAAAGTGGCGCAACAAACTCCGCATTAGCATACGTCATGTTTGTTATTATTTTATTTATTAATCTTGCCAAATGTAACTGTTTCACATTAATTTGATAGTAATCAACTGCATTATGGTAGTTATAAAATTCCGTAATAAATTGCACAAGACTTGCATCTATGAATCACACATTGTAAACCACCAATAAATTATAACCGCTTTTTAATTAACTTCATCCAAAATTATGACACAAAATTAACAAAAATGTGTGTTTTTGTATTTAATATGGTTCAAGGAGCTGAAATAAACGAAATTTATTTATTGACCTTTTAAAACAATAATTAAATTAACACATGCGCGTGGCTGTACTTTCACATAAGTAGTAGATGTTTTCAAAACATAAATTTTAATAAATGTTATTAATGTTTCTACATTTTGACCGTAGGTGGCAATGGAGGAAACGGAACACCTAACAACAATGGCAGTCCCGACGGTAAGGCACCTATATTACAAACACACTGCAGTTTAGAGAAACGTAACTGAAGGCAAAGTTGATTTATAATTGTAACATTAAAATCAAAATTTTAATAATTAAAATTAAGCCGAGAACCAGCATTTTCTTAAACGTCCAAATTACATAAGACTGTCCCCCAAAACGCTCACCCTTCAGCACTTCCTAGTGCTTTAGCTCGGAAAAAGTGACGCACCAAACATCGCATTAGCATACGTCATGTATATTATTATTTTATTTTATAATCTTTCCAAAAATAACTGTTTAACATTAATCTCAGAGTAATCAACTGCAATATGGTCGTTATTAAATTCCGTAATAAATTGCACAAGACTTGCATCTATGAATCACACATTTTAAACCACCAATAAATTAAAACCGCTATTCATTGGAGCTTGAAGGGCCTGTGGTTGGTGGGCAGATTTTTCTTAAAATAATTTAGAGGTTATTCGAATAGAAGTTATTCAGAACAAAATGTTATGATTGGTTTTTGCATAATTTTCTACTGGCTTTTATGTAATTGTATCCAAAATTATTACACAAAATTAACAAAAATGTGTGTTTTTGTATTTAATATGGGTCAAGGAGCTGAAATAAACGAAATTTATTTAGTTACCTTTTAAAACAATAATTTAATTATAACATACGCGTGGTAGTACTTACACATAGGTAGTAGTTGTTTCCAAAACGTAAAAATTCAATAAATGTTATTAATTTTTCTATATTTTGACCGTAGGTGGCAATGGTGGAAACGGAACACCTAACAACAATGGCAGTCCCGACGGTAAGGCACCTATATTACAAACACACTGCAGTTAAGAGATATGTAACTGAAGGCAAAGTTGATTTATATTTGTAACATTTAAATCAAAATTTTAATTTTCAAAATTAAGCTGAGAATCAGGATTTTCTTAAACATCCAAATTATAGAAGATTGTCCCCAAAACCTCACCGTTCAGCACTTCCTAGTACTTTAGCTCGGAAAAAGTGGCGCACCTAACTCTGCATTAGCATACGTCATGTATGTTATTATTTTATTTAATAATCTTTCCAAATGTAACGGTTTAACATTAATTTGATAGTAATCAACTGCACTATGTTAGTTATAAAATTCCGTAATAAATTGCACAAGACTTGCATCTATGAATCACACATTTTAAACCACCAATAAATTACTATCGCCATTTTATTAGCTTCATTCAAAATTTTTGACACAAAACTAACAAATATGTGTACAGTTTTTGTATTTAATATGGGTCAAGGAGCTGAAATAAATGAATGTTATTTATTTACCTTTTAAAACAATAATTAAATTAACACATACGCGTGGTAGTACTTACACATAGGTAGTAGTTGTTTCCAAAACGTAAAATTTCAATAAATGTTATTAATTTTTCTACATTTTGACCGTAGGTGGCAATGGAGGCGGTGCGTGGACAGGAAACCTCCCCGTGTGCCCGGGGGCTGGAGTTCCCTTACGGATACGTCCGTGGGGAAGGCCAGTTTCTGGGACGGTGCACCCTGGGGTGCGGGCAATGTTTCTTCAATGGGTGCGGTGTGTTAGACACACAGTACCTAGTGGGGAGGCATTGCCCGTATGCCAATATCCTGTCAGTGGGACGCTCTAATGTGTACTCGGAGGAGTACACGTTTAGTAGCGTCTTGAGCGGGCTCGGCGTGCACCAACCCTGCCGTCGTGCAGGCAGGAGGAAGTCCTTCCTTCTGCCACCGTTGGTCTCGTAGCCCCGAAGAGTGTCAAGGTCATGTCTCTGGCATTTGACGGGGGTCGAGGGTCTTGGCTTAACCGCCCGGGCCGCGAGGAAGAAATCCTCTATAAAAAATTACCCCAAACCTCCAAGCGGCGGCGCACCGTGAGGGAGGTTGATAGCTTGGCTGATGGGTAGCTATGGAATCAGTCGCTAGAGCGAACCACTATATTTTGAGCCAGTAAAACTTGTAAAATACTCGTGGGATTAACTATGGAAAAAATTTTACAAAAAAAACAACACGATGAGAGACAGGGAGAGAGAAAGGGAGAGGAAGGAGGTGATGCGCGGTCGGAGTCCGACGCGGCATCGAGCTCTAGCTCGTGCACGAGCCTTGAGCGTGAAGTGGTGGTTGTAGGGCCTTCCGGGAGAAAGTTCTTCCGGAAGCGCCCCAAGACGGGGTCATCCTCGGACGACGGGACCACGAGCCGGAGGAAGATCCACTCCGGCCGCAGGGGCGGAACCCGCGTGAAGGGGGTGGGTAGAGGGCTCGCCACCAAGGAGAAGGAGGCCGGAGATGCGAGCCTAGATAGCCCAGCCGAGCCGGCTCAGCGAGTCGTGAGTCCCAGGGAGGTGACAGGGAGTGAGCCGGGCACCGCTGGTGGCCCCAATACGCAGGGCTCAGCTAGGTTCGCAGAGATCGTGGTCTCTGCCATAAACAATGTGGCCTTGAAGAGGTTGAAGACCTCTAAAGACAAGGCCATAGCAGAGGCCACGGCCTCCATAGTGGCGGCAGCGGAGGCCTCCCGCAGAGGTACTCCGTCGGACGGATTGTCCGAGATACGGGCGGAGGTCGCACGCCTGACGGCTGCGATGGAGCTCCTCCAAAAGGAGAACGCGGAGCTCCGAGCGGACCTGGCTAAGCTCCGAGGAGCCGGCCCCCGGGAGATGCCGCAGAGGGGGGAGCAGCATGGGCAGGAACGGCCTGTGCCTGATGCTGATGGGGACCGGGTTCTGACCCTGGTGCAGCGGGAGATGGCCGAAATGCGGAGACGATTCTCTGCCCTAGAAGCCATCGTCCTGCGCCCCCCCTTGACGGCAAGCCAGCCAGCCCCCGGCCAGCGGAAGGAGGCGACGACATATGCCGTCATCGCCGCCGGATCTGCCGCGGCCAATCCAGCCTCTCCGGGGCAGAATAAGGGCGGGGTGGCAAAAAAGGGCGGGATGGCTAAAAAGGCCGGAGCCGTCAAAAAGGCAGCGAGGGCCCCGGCCCCGGCCCCGGCCCCGGCTCCGGCCCCGGCCCCGGTGGCTAAACGACCGCCCCCACCTTCGACTGCACCCGCACCTTCCCTACCTCCCCAAGCCGATGCTGAATGGCAAGTGGCCGGGGAGAAGAGGAAGGCGGCTAGGAAGGCAAGGGCGGCCAATAAGAAAAAGGCGAGGCGGCAGCGGCGCAAGGAGCGAAGCGTTGCAGCTAGGCTCCACGCCCCGAAGTCCGCAGCTGTAGTGGTCACACTACAGCCGGAAGCGGCAGCGGATAGCTAAGCGGGAGCAGTCTAATGAAAGTCGTGGACTGATTACAATAGTGTATTACGGAAAACAATATAATTAAATGAGATAAAAAAGGAAAACGCGGTATCTCCGCCGGGGTAAAATATGAAGTGAAGTCGCGGACCGGGGCGCGAGCGAGGATCGTCCCCGCCGCTCCCCCGCGCTCCTCTCCGCCGCGTAGACCCGCTGCTGGCACACCGCCCGCGCGCGCCGCCTCAGCCGCCGTGCACCTCCAGTCCGTCATAGGGATGTCTTGTATAGACATGCTCCCCGTGTTGAAGTGTTCTTCAAAGAGGAAGTGGGCAGATGTTGTTGAAGCCACGTCGAATCGTCCCTCTCTTCGTCTTCAGCTCCGCGACTCTCATGACGCCGTCGCGGCCAGGGTACACCTGCGCGACGCGCCCCAGCAACCAGCAGAGCGGCGGCAACGCCTTGTCTTTAATGAGGACCAGCGATCCCAACGCTATGTCACCATTCGTAGAGGCGGGCCACTTCGTTTTCTGCTGTAAGTTGGAGATGTATTCAAGATTAAATCTTTTCCAAAAGTGTTGCTTGATACATTCCACACGTTGGTAGCGCTCCAGACGATTGATGTTGGCATCAGTGACCTGCGGATTTGGAATAGACATTAGCGAGCGTCCAATAAGGAAATGAGAAGGAGTGAGGGCGGAAAAGTCGAGAGGATTAGTGGAAAGAGGAGTGAGGGGCCTGGAATTCAAAATTGCCTCTATTTGAGTAAGGCATGTAGCCATTTCCTCATAAGTGAAATGAGTAAGTTGCAGAAGTCTCTTTAAGTGGTGCTTAGCTGAACGAACCGCAGCCTCAGCGAGACCGTTGAAGTGCGGCGAATCCGCCGGTGCAAACCTGAACTCTATTCCCTCCTGAGCTATTTCGAATGCAATATCAGCGCCCTGCAAAAATGCATATAATTCATTACACGCTCCGACAAAGTTTGTACCGTTATCGGACAAGATAGTACGTGGCCTACCGCGACGAGCGACAAAACGCTTCAAGGCAGCTTTGTAGGCCTCTTTAGAGAGGTCTGTGACAAGCTCGAGGTGCACAGCTTTTGTAGCCATGCATACAAAAATGCACAGGTAGGACTTAATCAATCTAGATCCCCGACCTTTCCGGTCAGATATCAAAATAGGCCCAGCATAGTCGACACTACTATTGAAAAAAGGAAATTCTAAAGTGCTTCTTGTGTTGGGTAATTGTCCCATGGTTGGCTGCACATTTTGAGCTTTAAATCTAAAACATTTAAGGCATTTGTTTACCGTCAGCTTAGAGACATTTCTGCCTCCCAAGGGCCAATAAGTTTGGCGTATAGTCGCTAAAAGCAATTGTGGACCAGCATGTAGTAGCTTTTGATGTTGCATTTGAAAGAATATTTTTGTCAAATGATGCTTACTACAGAGTAAAATTGGGTGTTTTACATCATATTCGTACGGGGAATTATCTAGTCTGCCCCCTACACGAATAATATTGTCACAATCTAAAAAAGTAGTCAAAGAAATTAGCCTGTTTTTACGTGGCAACGGCTTCCCAGATTTGAGGACAGTGTACTCATTTTCGAACATCTCAGATTGAGCTACACGTAAAATAAGTGACAAGGCATTTTTGAGTTCTTCAACAGAAAGAGAGCCCATTAACTTAGAATTAGGATTCTTCAAATTGTGAGTAAATCTTAGAATATAAGTTACGATACGTTGTAAATAATTAAAATTAGAATATTTATGAATTAATTTTTGTATAATTGAACTACGTGTTAGGTTAATACTAGAATTGTTATTAATATTGTGACTATCCACTAGATTTGAAATTACTTCAGGTAGATCCTGTCTCACGTGTTTATTGGGCTGTAGCGGCCACGTGTTTTCATTATTTACTAAAAATGGTGGGCCTGACCACCAAAGTGCAGAACCGCTGATAAGATCAGCGGTTCTGCCCACGAGAGACAAGATCCGCCGGATTGTCCTTGGACGGCACGTATCTCCACTCACAACCTGTGCTACATTCTTGAATCTCGTTTACACGATTTCTAACGAAAAGCTTTAGTTGCTGTGATGGTGTAGCCAACCATCCCAGCACTATTGTGGAGTCACACCAATATTGAAATCGATGTATTGGCCACGTCAGAGAATCCTTAACCTTTGTGCACAACCTGGAACCTACCAGAGCACCACACAGTTCTAGCCGTGGAATAGTAGTAGGCTTGACTGGTGCCACACGGCTTTTGGAAGTTAACAGATGGACAGTGACCGTTCCTGAGCTAGATACTGAACGAATGTATACACACGCGCCGTAAGCCCTTTCGGACGCATCTGTAAAAACATGTACTTCATGAGTTACAGAATTGTTACCTGAAATCCATCGTGGAATTTTTAGATGATTTAAAAAAGGCAATGTAATCGCAAATGACAACCATGAGTCTGCTACCTCCTGCGACACTTCGTCATCCCATTCACATTTGTTCAACCAGAGTGTCTGCATTATTATTTTTGCTTCGACAATGCAGGGACTAACCAAGCCTAGTGGGTCAAATATTTGGCTAATTACTGATAAAATATGTCGTTTTGTTATTTTACAATTGGATTCCATATTAATAGAAAAAACTAGTTTATCAGACTTGCTTAACCAATGTACTCCTAACGTTTTAGAGGGAGTATCATTGTTGTTGTCTGAAAGATCAAGTATAGCACAGCTTGATTTATTTAGACTATCTAATTCTTTCAAAATTTCAGAGTTGTTAGACTGCCACTTTCTCAAATTTAATTGAGCCGATGCCAGTATAGACATTGTTTCCCTACATAGCTCTTGCGCACTTTAAATGGTGTCTGAGCCACTCAAAAAATCATCTACGTAAAAGTCATGCGGGATAGAACGCTTTACGACAGGATTCGTTATTGTATCAGCTAGACTGACTAAACATTTAGTAGCCAAATATGGAGCAGACGCGGTACCGTACGTTACCGTGTTTAACGTATACGTTTTTAATGGTTCTGTAGGGGTTTTACGAAATATTATCTGCTGTAATGGTCGTTGGACAGGGTTGATTTCGATAGCGCGATACATTTTTTCTATATCCGCTGTAATCACGAATTTATGCTGTCGAAAACGCAACAAAATAGAAAGTAGATCGTCTTGAACCGTTGGGCCTACAAATTGCAAATCGTTGAGGGATATTCCTGTCGCAGTTTTGGTAGACGCATCAAATACGGTGCGTAGCTTAGTAGTGACACTAGACACGCGCATGACCCCATGATGTGGCCAATAGTAATTTACTTCGCCGTCCGGTTTTAAATTAGAATTTTCCGTCATGTGACCTAAACTTTCGTACTCTGACATGAACTCAAAATGTATCGACTTGAATTTATGGTCACGTTCAAATCTTTTTTCTAAAGATAAAAAACGGCGTTTTGCGATACCGTATGAATCTCCTAGTGCAGAAGGATCAGACTTAAAAGGTATTGTAACCACAAAACGACCGTCGCCTTTACGCTTTGTGTTATTATAAAAACTATCTTCGCATGCCCGTTCTTCTAAAGAAAGGGAATGCTTTTCAGGTACTGAATCCAGTTCCCAAAATTTGGATAAATCTGTACTGGGCTTGGTTTTAGCAAGGTTGCAAAAATGTGAATGAGACGCATGTGAGTGACAGCCTGTGCCTGAAACTAACCATCCTAATTTACTCTCACATAACCTTGGTTGATTCTTACCGAGCTTTATGTGGTTGGCTAAAATGACGCTCCAATAAACATCTATACCAACTAGTATGTCTACCGCTGAGGGAGTGTTGAATGTTGGATCCGCCAACTGTAGACCCATAGGTATAGTTATGTGTTTTAGGTTTATTGGAGATGATGGCAAAACATGTGTGATTTCTGGTAAAATTAAACAGTCAATGTTTACCGAATAGTCACCGCTACTGGATTCGATTGTGAGGTTGCAGGTTTGCGCACTAGTGCTGGTTTGGTTGCCTACACCTGTTATCGTGGAGCCCGTGTCATTTCGGGACAAACGCAGCTTGTTACACAAGTCCTCAGTAATAAAATTGGCTGTACTCCCGTTATCCAGCAGGATGCGGGCTTCGCACCTCCTGCCATTGCTGTTAACCGCCGTCACGATCGCTGTGGAAAGTAAAACGAACGAGCGAGTATATGGTTCCATAGTAGCCGAGGCGTTTGCAGAAAGAGCAATACTTTCTGATGTACTGGGCATTGGATTTTGCATGGGAGGAGGTTCTGTTCGTTCCATGTGCAATAGGGTGTTATGCCTAGCTGCACAGTACTTACAGCGCGTCATTCTACACCTTTTTTCATTATGACCCGATCTTAGGCAGTTCATACAAACTTTGAGGTCTTTGGCCTTTTTATGACGTTCTTCTATTGTTAATCTTTTGAAAGAATCACAAATGTAAATTTATTTTTACTTGAATCTGTGTTGTTAGTTTTATTTGTTCCCTGTGAAACTATGTGCCTTCTAATGTTTCCAGCAAATCAGCCTTATTATTTATAAACGTAGTGAATTGAGCAAGTGTAGGTTTTCCTGCTAATGTATTACGAAACTCTTCCCAATATCTGCTAGTGGTCGCATCTAACTTAGCTGACATCATATGTATAATAATAGTATTCCAATGCTCCGTGGGCTCATTCAGGTTTTTAAGCGCCCTTATGTTTTTGCTAGTCGTGTCTATAAGACGTCGTAAGGCAACACTAGATTCAGTAGTGACTGGTTCAACCGCGAACAAAGCCTGCATGTGTTTATCAATGAGAAGACGACTGTTATTGTATCTTTCACACAACAAGTCCCATGCTAATTGGTAAGGATCCGCTGTGAAGTCAATATTTTTTATGACTTCAGCTGCCTTGCCTTTTAAAGAAGCACGTAAATAATGGAACTTATTTATACTGTCTATACAAGCACTGTCATGAATTAAGGAAATAAATGTGTCCCTATACTCTAGCCAATTCTGAAAACTGCCATCAAAGTGCGGTAAATCAATCTTGGGTAATCTAATATAATTATTTTTAGTCCCACCTGACACTATTGCCTCTGACCTTGCCTCAGAATATGCGGAGTCGCGACGTTGACGCTTGCCATCCAACCCGGGCAGCAAACTTCGCGCCACGGCTACCAGCGAGTAGTCCTGCTGCTCAAACTGGTCCCTCGTCGCGTATGCCTCGTCTGGCTTGTCCGAAGAAACTTCGATCTCCGTCTGTAATTCATCAAATTCGTTGTACAAGGCGTTAAATTTGTCGAAGCGGGTTTCTAGCTCGATGATTTGCAAGTTTGAAAGAGTGTCACAGCTTTGAAGCACATTCAAATAAGCACTGAAGGTTGGCTTTCATTGAGCTTCGTTTTTTCACCAACTTGTCAGCCATTTTGCCGTTAATAAAAATAATGACTCAGCAGAGAATTCAAAAAATTAATTAAATGACGGTTAAGCAAAAATAAATAAAAAATGTCACTGTGCTATCACGCTAAAAACAAGCTAAATAATGGAACGCGGTGTCCCAAGCTACAAACAAAGGAATAAATAACTCTTTACTTGTACCTAAACTTGATAGTCACGCTTTGTGTTCATGCAATAGGTATGAAAAAACTTTAAAAACTGAATACCTATATTATAGCTTGAAATAATGAGAAGCATAGACAATTAAATACTGAAAATAGCTAGTTGTCCAACTCAATAGGGCAATGAATAGGAACTACTAGAATAACAGCGTTATAAACACAGATATAGATAGACATAGATAACGCAAGAGCAACTACTTCGCGTGCCCAGCTTACGTACAAAAATCGTAAGCCGCCACTTTCGCGCTCAGTCTGCATCGGTGTGCCACGCTAGTCGGACGTCAGTTAAGAAATTTAAAATGGTGAATTGCTCCGTTATAAATTGTAAAAACTGTACAAATGCGAGGAGAAAAAATAAAGGAAATGTTTCCTTCCGTCAGTAAGTCATTTGGTGATTAATATTATGCGTATTTAATACTAAAATCAATTATTTTTAATCTAATACCCTCTGTAATACCAAATTTGAGAAAAACATAGGTCATCAAACGTAAACTGCATATTCGTATTACATTGCGGCTTTTACTTGAAGCGGTTGATGCGACGTTTTGTTTCAACAAGTGATGAATATCGAAGCAAGTGATACTATCGTATATCGCATCGGTTTCGTAGTACAGGCGCTTTTATCATTTTTCTGTCAATTTTAGCGATTAGTGCTGTTCATCGTATGCAACATAAATCGATTCTCAAGAATCGATTTCGGAAACAGAGGAATGATATTTTATAGGTACTAATTATGTAGACAATTTTAATACATAATCGTAACGTTAAGTGTTTTTTTTTAGTTTCCCACATGAACCCAATTTAAAAGAAAAATGGATCGAGGCGACGGGAAATAAAGATTGGTTCCCAACAAAGCATAGCACTATTTGTTCAATACATTTTGAGGAAGCATGCTTTGTTGAAGGGAAAAAACAACGAATTTTAACAAAAGCAGCATATCCGACTATTGATGTACTGAAGATCACAACTGATGAAGTTAGTTAATTGATAAGTCTATGTCTCATTCCTCTGTCTATCTCATTACTCTGTCACAAAATTGATAAATTAATCGATTTAAACGATTCTTAATAATTATTTACTGTACACAATTACTCAATAAATAGTATTCGTACGGTAATTGAGAATTGAGAAATGGTATATACAAAGGCGATCTTTATTCAAAATTGAGATGTTAAGAAGGATAGAATCTTGTTGCTTTTGTAAACACTAGAACTAAGTTGAATATAAGGTATTTCAATCGAATATTCACGTATTTATAATGGTAAACTTACTCGAAATTTTGGCAAAGGTATCCAAAAACGACGTGTGACCGTCAACGGAACGCGCACGAGCACACAACCTTTCAATACGAAAATTTTCTGCGTATTACTGGCTGGGTGAGCGCTGGCGCTAGGCGGAGGGTGGGGCAAGACGGGTGCCGCACGCGGCGCCGTCTTTGAATCGATTTTATTTTCCCATCACTAAATAGTGCTTGTGACGTCATAGTAGGTAGTCAAAAATGGCACGCTTGGTTTTCATACAGATCGTGATACTTGCGTTATCTATGTCTATCTATATCTGTGGTTATAAATCTATAACCTGTATAAAAAGAACACTGGAATAACGGTGATAAAAAAGGAATAATTGGAACGATCTCACGAATATCCGAATCCTTCTCTGCTAGGTCCAGCTGCGACTTCAAATCTCCAACCGTAGGCGACGATGACACTGCTATTTTCTACCGTCGTGACGCGGGGTCAAAGTCCTCCAACGTCTCGCACTCGTTCTTGTTCTCGTAATACACTAAATCTCCTCGCTGTGTTGTTTACTTGCGAAGGACCATGTTTATTCGTTATATTCGATAGCTAAGCGGGAGCAGTCTAATGAAAGTCGTGGACTGATTACAATAGTGTATTACGGAAAACAATATAATTACATGAGATAAAAAAGGAAAACGCGGTATCTCCGCCAGGGTAAAATATGAAGTGAAGTCGCGGGCCGGGGCGCGAGCGAGGATCGTCCCCGCCGCTCCCCCGCGCTCCTCTCCGCCGCGTAGACCCGCTGCTGGCACACCGCCCGCGCGCGCCGCCTCAGCCGCCGCGCACCTCCAGTCCGTCATAGGGATGTCTTGTATAGACAAAGGGCGTGTCCTATAAGGACGTATTTGCCAAAGTGGCGGAGGTGGTGGACCTAAGGGAGCTCGGTGCTGCCGGAGGTATCCGACTTAGGATCGCTGCCACCGGGGCCCGAATGCTTGAGTTCCCCGGTCCGGGTGGTGGCACGGCCGCTGACGCCCTGGCTGAAAAGCTCAGGGCGTCCCTTAACGCGGACGAAGCCCGAGTGTCCAGGCCGACTAAGTGCGCTGAAATGCGCATCCAGGGCCTGGACGACTCGGTCACGAAACAACAGGTTGTGGCCGCCGTCGTCAGGACTGGGGGGTGCTCTGCCGAGCAGGTTAAGGCGGGCACCATCGGTCCTGATTATAAGGGCATGCAAGCCATTACGGTGAGCTGCCCTGTTGCGGCGGCCAAGAAAATTGCCGGGGAGGGCAAAAGGCTACTGGTAGGCTGGGTGTCCGCGCAGGTCAAACTGCTCGAACCCAGACCTCGGAGGTGATTCCGCTGCCATGTGGGCGACCACGTGGGAGCTAAATGCACCTCCGAGGTTGACCGCAGCGATGCCTGCTACCGCTGCGGTCAGCCCGGTCACAAGGCCGGCACGTGCAAGGCCACGCCGCACTGCGTCGTATGTGCGGCGGCAGGCAAGCCGGCCGACCGCCGGATCGGGAGTAAGGCCTGCGCTCCACCGAAGCCTGGCAAAGCCAGGGGCAGGGGCAAGCCCTCCGCCACCACCGCCACCACCGCCGTCACCGCCGCAGCCGCCGCCACCGCCACCGCCGCTGCCGCCTCCACCACCGTCGTCGTCGCCGCCGCTGCCGCTGCGGCAGGACCCTCGCATGGGTCTCGGGAGGGGGTTGAAATGGAGTGCCAATAATGGCCCCATTTCGCCTCCTCCAGGCGAACATCAACCACTGCGCCGCCGCTCAGGATCTGTTGCTCCAGAGCAGTTCTGCTTCAGCTCTGTTGCGCAGTGGTCGATTAATATTGCCGTGGTCGCTGAGCCGTACTTTGTCCCGCCCAGGGATGACTGGGTGGAGGACCTTAGCGGCTCAGTGACCCTTATTTCGTCGGCCGCCGCCGGTACCCCGTCCCTCGAGGCTGTCAAGAGAGGACGGGGTTGCGTGGCAGCACGGTTCGGGGAGATGGTCGTGGTAGGGGTGTACTTCTCCCCGAACCGAACTCTCGCCGAATTCCACAACTCCCTAGCGGAGTTAAAAGTCGTCGTTGGCGGGTTCCGTTCCCTCCCCGTTCTCGTCCTCGGGGACTTCAATGCCAAGAATGTGGCTTGGGGTTCCCGGTACACGGACACACGGGGCAGGATGGTGGAAGACTGGGCTCTGGAGACAGGCCTGGTCGTCCTAAACCGGGGTTCTGTCCACACGTGTGTACGGATGCGGGGCGAGTCAGTGGTGGACATTTCGTTCGCCAGCCCGGCTGTCACCGCGTGTCATTGACTGGCGCGTCATGGAGGGGGTGGAGACGTTTTCCGACCACCGGTATATCCGGTTTGACGTCTCCGACCAGATCTCTAGCGCGCCGGTCCGACAGGCCCCGAGTGGTCCGCGGTGGGCGCTGAAGCAGCTGGACCGGGAGCTTCTCCTGGAAGCCTCGATCGTGCAGGCCTGGGTGGTATCACCGGACAGGCCTGCCGACATCAACGACGAGGCGGAGTGGTTCCGGGAGGCCATGTCCAATGTTTGTGACGTGGCAATGCCCCGGGTCCAGCCCGGACGTGCTTCGCGCCAGGTGAGCTGGTGGTCGCAGGAGCTGACAGCGCTGCGCCATGCGTGCGTTACTGCGCGACACCGGTACACCAGGCACCGCAGGCTCCGTATCCGCCCTCCGGATACCGAAACCATTCAGGCGGAGCTATATGAGGGTTACAGAGCGGCGAAGACCGCCCTCCAGGCAGAGATCCTGCGGGCCAGGGCAGTGGACCGCGAGGAGATGCTGGAGACTCTGAACAGAGATCCGTGAAGACGCCCATACAAGATGGTGCGGGAGAAACTCCGCCCATGGGCTCCCCCGCTGACGCAGAGTCTCCGGCCTCAGCTTGTGGAGGACGTGGTGAGCGCTCTGTTCCCTTCGAGAGGGGAACATACCTCCCCACTCATGGCTCCGCCTACTGCGGTGCTCGAAGCGGACCACACGGCCGACGACGACAACGATGCTCCGGAGGTGACCGAGGTAGAAATGAGAGTGGCGGTACGAAGGCTGAATGCCAAGAATACCGCCCCAGGACCCGACGGCCTGCCTGGGAAGGCGTGGGTCCTGGCCATGGAGGCTCTCGGGCCTCGACTGAGGGGTCTCCTAAGCGCATGCATGGAGAGGGGCCAGTTCCCACTTCAGTGGAAGACGGGGAAACTAGTCCTCATTAAGCAGCCGGGGCGCCCTGCGGACTCTCCGTCCGCCTATCGGCCCATCGTGCTGCTCGACGAGGTGGGCAAGCTCTTTGAAAGAGTAATTGCAAACCGCCTCGTCGGGCGGCTGGTGCGAGAGGGGCCGGATTTGGCGGAGAGCCAGTTTGGTTTCCGCAGAGGGCGCTCTACGGTGGACGCCATCATGCGCGTACGGGCCCTCACGACGGGGGATGCTGTGGCCCGGGGTGGGGTCGTCTTGGCGGTGTCTCTAGACATCGCCAACGCCTTCAACACCTTGCCCTAGAGTTGCATAAGGGAGGCACTCCGGTACCACCGGATGCCGACCTACCTCTGACGTGTGGTCGAGGCCTATTTGACAGACAGGGCCGTCATCTACCCCGGTCATCAGGGCGTGTGGAATCGGCGAGAGATGTCGTGCGGTGTCCCACAGGGATCGGTCCTAGGGCCGCATCTGTGGGACATCGGATACGACTGGGTGCTGCGCGCCGACCTCCCTAGTGGCGTCAGTGTAGTTTGCTACGCTGACGACACGCTGGTCCTGGCGCAGGGGAGGTCGCACACCGAACCGGTCGCGGCCGTACTCGCGACACACGGAGTTGCGACAATCGTCGATAGAATCCGGCAACTGGGACTCGAGGTGGCCTTGCACAAGTCCGAGGTCATGGGTTTTCATGGTACTCGGAACGCGTCGCCGTCGGGTTCCCAAATTATGGTAGGAGGGGTTCACATCGGCGTCGAGTCGACGATGAAGTATCTAGGACTCGTCCTCGACAGCCGGTGGAACTTCGTGGAGCATTTCCGACGTTTGGCTCCCAGGCTGGACCAGGCTGGAGCTGCCGTGGGGCGGCTCCTGCCCAATCTGAGGGGTCCAAATGCCTCCTGCCGGAGGCTCTACGCGGGGGTCGTGCGGTCCATGGCCCTTTACGGGGCACCGGTGTGGGCGCGTTCCCTTAGGCTGCGGCCAGCCCGCCGGTTGAACGCGTCCCAAAGGGTCATGGCCATTCGGCTGGCCCGGGGATACCGCACGGTCTCCCGCGAGGCGGCGAGCCTCCTGGCCGGATTACCGCCATGGGATCTGGAGGCGAAGGTCCTCGCGCACATCTGGGAGTGGCGCGAGGAGATGAAGCGCCGGGGCGTAACTCAGCTGCCGCGAGAAATCGCGGCTCTGCGGACAGAGCTCCGGCAGGATCTCATGGCGGCATGGGGAGTGCGATTGTCGCAACCCAGTGCTGGGCACGCCACAATTACGGCGATAAGTCCCCTCTTTGAGGAGTGGCTAGAGAGGCGCCACGGCGTCCTCACCTTCCGCCTGACGCAGACACCGGACACGGGACACGGGTGCTTCGGGAGGTTCCTGTTTCGGATAAGGCGGGAGGAAACGCCCGGGTGTCACTGTGTGGATCGTCCGGAGGACACGGTGGAGCATACGGTGGAGGTCTGCCCTGATTGGGCGGAGCCCCGCCGTGTCCTCTTGGAAGCGATTGGCGGCGGTGACCTCTCGCGTCCGGCTCTGGTCCAGGCCATGGTACGGAGCGAGAGGGCATGGGAAGCAGTCACCTCCTTCTGCGAAGCAGTAATGCTCGCGAAGGAGGAGGCGGAACGCGTGAGGGAGAGGCAAAGTTTGCGCCCTCACGCCCCTAACCGCCGCCGTTGGAGACGCCCTGGGCGTCGGGAATCCCAGGCGGATTCCCGGCCACCATAGGCGCGGGCTTGCGGACGGCGAGCAATGGGTAGCTCGCCGTCCGATTAGGACCAGGCCCGGGTCGATGGCGCGTCGTGTTCCACGCGCGCCTCAAAGAGATGTCAGCACAATTGGTGGGGTCCGCTAGGACTGATGCCTGCCAGGGTTGCGGGTTAGTGCGAAAGGGATACCGGGACCTTGGCAACAGGCAACTGAAGGAACACGGGTGGGTTTTAGTCAGTAAAAGTCTGACATGCCCTTCCGCTCCGCCCAGAGTAGGAGAAGTCATTGGATGATTTCCCACCCACAAAAAAAAAAAAAAAAGGTGGCTATGGGGGAAACGGAACACCTAACAACAATGGCAGTCCCGACGGTAAGGCACTATATTACAAACACACTGCAGTTAAGAGATATGTAACTAAAGGCAAAGTTGATTTATATTTGTAACATTTAAATCAAAATTTTAATTTTCAAAATTAAGCTGAGAATCAGGATTTTCTTAAACATCCAAATTAAAGAAGATTGTCCCCAAAACCTCACCGTTCAGCACTTCCTAGTGCTTTAGCTCGGAAAAAGTGGCGCAACAAACTCGGCATTAGCATACGTCATGTATGTTATTATTTTATTTAATAATCTTTCCAAATGTAACTGTTTAACATTAATTTGATAGTAATCAACTGCACTATGTAAGTTATAAAATTTCGTAATAAATTGCACAAGACTTGCATCTATGAATCACACATTTTAAACCACCAATAAATTACTATCTTCATTTTATTAGCTTCATTCAAAATTTTCGACACAAAACTAACAAATATGTGTACAATTTTTGTATTTAATATGGGTCAAGGAGCTGAAATAAACGAATTTTATTTATATATCTATTAATAAAATAATAAATTAACACATACGCGTGGTAGTTAACTTACACATAAGTAGTAGTTGTGTCCAAAACGTAAAAGATTGAATAAATGTTTTTAATTTTATATATTTAATTTTGTATATTACAATCACACTGCAGTTTAGAGAAACGTAACTGAAGACAAAGTTCATTTCTAATTGCTACATTTAAATCAAAATTTTAATAATTAAAATGAAGCTGAGAATCAGCATTTCTTAATCGTTGAAATAACATAAGACTGTCCCCCAAAACGCTCACCCTTCAGCACTTCCTAGTACTTTAGCTCGGAAAAAGTGGCGCACCAAACTTTGCATTAGTATACGTCATGTATATTATTATTTTATTTAATAATCTTTTCAAAAATAACTGCTTAACATTAATTTCATAGTAATCAACTGCATAATGTGAGTTATAAAATTCCGTAATAAATTGCACAAGACTTGCATCTATGAATCACACATTTTAAACCACCAATAAATTATAACCTTTATTAAATTAACTTCTTTCAAAATTATGACACAAAATTAACAAAAATGTGTACAGTTTTTGTATTTAATATGAGTCAAGGAGCTGAATAAACGAATTTTATCTATTTATCTATTAATAAAATAATTGAATTAACACATACGCGCGGCAGTATTTTCACATACGTTGTAGTTGTTTCCAAAACGTAAAATTTCAATAAATTTTATTAATTTTTCTACATTTTGACCGTAGGTGGCAATGGAGGAAACGGAACACCTAACAACAATGGCAGTCCCGACGGTAAGGCACTATATTACAAACACACTGCAGTTAAGAGATATGTAACTAAAGGCAAAGTTGATTTATATTTGTAACATTTAAATCAAAATTTTAATTTTCAAAATTAAGCTGAGAATCAGGATTTTCTTAAACATCCAAATTATAGAAGATTGTCCCCAAAACCTCACCGTTCAGCACTTCCTAGTGCTTTAGCTCGGAAAAAGTGGCGCAACAAACTCGGCATTAGCATACGTCATGTATGTTATTATTTTATTTAATAATCTTTCCAAATGTAACTGTTTAACATTAATTTGATAGTAATCAACTGCACTATGTTAGTTATAAAATTTCGTAATAAATTGAAAAAGACTTGCATCTATGAATCACACATTTTAAACCACCAATAAATTACTATCGCCATTTTATTAGCTTCATTCAAAATTTTCGACACAAAACTAACAAATATGTGTACAATTTTTGTATTTAATATGGGTCAAGGAGCTGAAATAAACGAATTTTATTTATATATCTATTAATAAAATAATAAATTAACACAGACACGTGGTAGTTAACTTACACATAAGTAGTAGTTGTGTCCAAAACGTTAAAGATTGAATAAATGTTTTTAATTTTATATATTTAATTTTGTATATTACAATCACACTGCAGTTTAGAGAAACGTAACTGAAGACAAAGTTCATTTCTTATTGCTACATTTAAATCAAAATTTTAATAATTAAAATGAAGCTGAGAATCAGCATTTCTTAATCGTTGAAATAACATAAGACTGTCCCCCAAAACGCTCACCCTTCAGCACTTCCTAGTACTTTAGCTCGGAAAAAGTGGCGCACCAAACTTCGCATTAGTATACGTCATGTATATTATTATTTTATTTAATAATTTTTTCAAAAATAACTGCTTAACATTAATTTCATAGTAATCAACTGCATAATGTGAGTTATAAAATTCCGTAATAAATTGCACAAGACTTGCATCTATGAATCACACATTTTAAACCACCAAAAAATTATAACCTTTATTAAATTAACTTCTTTCAAAATTATGACACAAAATTAACAAAAATGTGTACAGTTTTTGTATTTAATATGAGTCAAGGAGCTGAATAAACGAATTTTATCTATTTATCTATTAATAAAATAATTGAATTAACACATACGCGCGGCAGTATTTTCACATAAGTTGTAGTTGTTTCCAAAACGTAAAATTTCAATAAATTTTATTAATTTTTCTACATTTTGACCGTAGGTGGCAATGGAGGAAACGGAACACCTAACAACAATGGCAGTCCCGACGGTAAGGCACCTATATTACAATCACACTGCAGTTTAGAGAAACGTAACTGAAGACAAAGTTCATTTATAATTGTTGGTTCTCTATTGTGTTCCCTTACTTTTTTAATGCATAATCTAAAGTGCCATAATTTTTTTGTCAAAATCATCATTTGTCCGAATGATAACTTGCCCGAACTTACTGACACATAATATCACATGCCATAAAATTGAAATCCCTAAATACAGTATGCCCTAAATTTGTTTGCCATAAATATTACAATAAATAATAGACTTAAAACCGTTTTCAAGAAAATGTATGTGTCCTAAATTCAAATTAATTAATGTTTATCTATCCTAATATTATTTTTCAAACAAATATTATTTGCAGCTCAATAAAACAAATAATTGTGAACATGTGGTATTTATTTGCCTGTAAGAATCATGCAAACAAGCATACACCATGCATGCAAGCATGCAGCATTAAAGCATGCAGCATTCAAGCGAGCATGCAAGCAAGGATGCAGCATTTAAGCGAGCATGCAAGCAAGCATGCAGCATTCAAGCGAGCATGCAAGCAAGCATGCAGCATTCAAGCGAGCATATGAGATGTTTAACATTAATGTGATAGTAAACAACTGCATTATGGGAGTTATAAAATTCCATAATTAAATGGTAGAAAACTTCCATCTATGAATCACATTTTAAACCACCAATTAATTATTTTTCGTCGTTTTATTAACTTCATTCGAAATTATGACACAAAATTTACAAATATGTGTACAGTTTTTGTATATAATATGGGTCAAGGAGCTGAAATAAAGGAATTTTATTTATTTATCTATTAATAAAATAAATTAAGTAACATTAATACAAGGCAGTACTAACATATAAGTAGTAGTTTTTTCCGAAACGTAAAAATTCAATAAATGTTACTAATTTTTCTACATTTTGACCGTAGGTGGCAATGGAGGAAACGGAACACCGAACAACAATGGCAGTCCCAGCGGTAAGGCACCTATATTACAAACACACTATAGTTAAGAGATATGTAACTGAAGGCAAAGTTGATTTATAATTGTAACATCTAAATCGAAATTTTAATTATTTAAATTAAGCTGAGAATCAGCATTTTCTTAAACGTCCAAATTACATAAGACTGTCCCCCAAAACGCTCACCATTCAGCACTTCCTAGTGCTTTAGCTCGTAAAAGTGGCGCAACAAACTCCGCATTAGCATACGTCATGTATATTATTATTTTATTTAATAATCTTTCCAAATGTAACTGTTTTACATTAATGTGATAGTAAACAACTGCATTATGGGAGTTATAACAATGGCAGTCCCAGCGGTAAGGCACCTATATTACAAACACATTGCAGTTAAGAGATATGTAACTGAACGCAAAGTTGATTTATATTTGTAACATATAAATCAAAATTTTAATTATTTAAATTAAGCTAGCATTTTCTCAAACATCCAAATTACATGACACTGTCCCCCAAAACGCTCACCCTTCAGCACTTCCTAGTGCGTTAGCTCGGAAAAAGTAGCGCAACAAACTCCGCAGTAGCATACGTCATGTATATTTTTATTTTATTGAATAATCTTTCCAAATGTAACTGTTTAACATTAATGTGATAGTAGACAACTGCATTATGGGAGTTATAAAATTCCGTAATTAAATGGTAGAAGACTTGCATCTATGAATAACATTTTAAACCACCAATAAATTATTTTTCGTCGTTTTATTAACTTCATTCGAAGTTATGACACAAAATTGACAAATATGTGTACAGATTTTGTATATAATATGGGTCAAGGAGCTGAAATAAAGGAATTTTATTTATTTATCTATTAATAAAATAAATTAAGTAACATTAATACAAGGCAGTACTTACATATAAGTAGTAGTTTTTTCCGAAACGTAAAAATTCAATAAATGTTATAAATTTTTCTACATTTTGACCGTAGGTGGCAATGGAGGAAACGGAACACCGAACAACAATGGCAGTCCCAGCGGTAAGGCACCTATATTACAAACACACTGTAGTTAAGAGATATGTAACTGAAGGCAAAGTTGATTTATAATTGTAACATCTAAATCAAAATTTTAATTATTTAAATTAAGCTGAGAATCAGCATTTTCTTTAACGTCCAAATTACATAAGACTGTCCCCCAAAACGCTCACCATTCAGCACTTCCTAGTCCTTTAGCTCGGAAAAAGTGGCGCAACAAACTCCGCATTAGCATACGTCATGTATATTATTATTTTATTTAATAATCTTTCCAAATGTAACTGTTTAACATTAATGTGATAGTAAACAACTGCATTATGGGAGTTATAACAATGGCAGTCCCAGCGGTAAGGCACCCATATTACAAACACACTGTAGTTAAGAGATATGTAACTGAAGGCAAAGTTGATTTATAATTGTAACATCTAAATCAAAATTTTAATTATTTAAATTAAGCTGAGAATCAGCATTTTCTTTAACGTCCAAATTACATAAGACTGTCCCCCAAAACGCTCACCATTCAGCACTTCCTAGTCCTTTAGCTCGGAAAAAGTGGCGCAACAAACTCCGCATTAGCATACGTCATGTATATTATTATTTTATTTAATAATCTTTCCAAATGTAACTGTTTAACATTAATGTGATAGTAAACAACTGCATTATGGGAGTTATACAATTCCGTAATTAAATGGTAGAAGACTTGCATCTATGAATAACATTTTAAACCACCAATAAATTATTTTTCGTCGTTTTATTAACTTCATTCGAAGTTATGACACAAAATTGACAAATATGTGTACAGACTTTGTATATAATATGGGTCAAGGAGCTGAAATAAAGGAATTTTATTTATTTATCTATTAATAAAATAAATTAAGTAACATTAATACAAGGCAGTACTTACATATAAGTAGTAGTTTTTTCCGAAACGTAAAAATTCAATAAATGTTATAAATTTTTCTACATTTTGACCGTAGGTGGCAATGGAGGAAACGGAACACCGAACAACAATGGCAGTCCCAGCGGTAAGGCACCTATATTACAAACACACTGTAGTTAAGAGATATGTAACTGAAGGCAAAGTTGATTTATAATTGTAACATCTAAATCAAAATTTTAATTATTTAAATTAAGCTGAGAATCAGCATTTTCTTTAACGTCCAAATTACATAAGACTGTCCCCCAAAACGCTCACCATTCAGCACTTCCTAGTCCTTTAGCTCGGAAAAAGTGGCGCAACAAACTCCGCATTAGCATACGTCATGTATATTATTATTTTATTTAATAATCTTTCCAAATGTAACTGTTTAACATTAATGTGATAGTAAACAACTGCATTATGGGAGTTATAACAATGGCAGTCCCAGCGGTAAGGCACCTATATTACAAACACATTGCAGTTAAGAGATATGTAACTGAACGCAAAATTGATTTATATTTGTAACATATAAATCAAAATTTTAATTATTTTAATTAAGCTGAGAAGCAGCATTTTCTTAAACATCCAAATTACATGAGACTGTCCCCCAAAACGCTCACCCTTCAGCACTTCCTAGTGCTTTAGCTCAGAAAAAGTAGCACAACAAACTCCGCAGTAGCACATGTCATGTATATTATTATTTTATTGAATAATCTTTCCAAATGTAACTGTTTAACATTAATGTGATAGTAAACAACTGTATTATGGGAGTTATAACAATGGCAGTCCCAGCGGTAAGGCACCTATATTACAAACACACTGTAGTTAAGAGATATGTAACTGAAGGCAAAGTTGATTTATAATTGTAACATCTAAATCAAAATTTTAATTATTTAAATTAAGCTGAGAATCAGCATTTTCTTTAACGTCCAAATTACATAAGACTGTCCCCCAAAACGCTCACCATTCAGCACTTCCTAGTCCTTTAGCTCGGAAAAAGTGGCGCAACAAACTCCGCATTAGCATACGTCATGTATATTATTATTTTATTTAATAATCTTTCCAAATGTAACTGTTTAACATTAATGTGATAGTAAACAACTGCATTATGGGAGTTATAACAATGGCAGTCCCAGCGGTAAGGCACCTATATTACAAACACATTGCAGTTAAGAGATATGTAACTGAACGCAAAATTGATTTATATTTGTAACATATAAATCAAAATTTTAATTATTTTAATTAAGCTGAGAAGCAGCATTTTCTTAAACATCCAAATTACATGAGACTGTCCCCCAAAACGCTCACCCTTCAGCACTTCCTAGTGCTTTAGCTCAGAAAAAGTAGCACAACAAACTCCGCAGTAGCACATGTCATGTATATTATTATTTTATTGAATAATCTTTCCAAATGTAACTGTTTAACATTAATGTGATAGTAAACAACTGCATTATGGGAGTTATACAATTCCGTAATTAAATGGTAGAAGACTTGCATCTATGAATCACATGTTAAACCACCAATAAATTATTTTTCGTCGTTTTATTAACTTCATTCGAAATTATGACACAAAATTGACAATTATGTGTACAGTTTTTGTATATAATATGGGTCAAGTAGCTGAAATAAAGGAATTTTATTTATTTTTCTATTAATAAAATAATTAAATTAACATTAATGCATGGCAGTACTTACATATAAGTAATAGTTGTTTTACGTAAAAATTCAATAAATGTTATTAATTTTTCTACATAATGACCGTAGGTGGCAATGGAGGAAACGGAAGACCTAACAACAATGGCAGCCCCAGAGGTAAGGCACCTATATTACAAACACACTGTAGTTAAGAGATAGGATAGCTAACTGAAGGCAAAATTATGTATTATAATATTTCCTTAGTTAAATTGCACGAGACTTGCATCTATAAATTACTCCCTAAAATTACCTTTTCTATTTCTATTGATCCTTACTAATATTATAAACGCGAAAGTTTGTAAGCATGGATGAATGGATGGATGGATATTTGTTACTCTTTCACGTTTAAACTACTGAATGGATTTGGATGAAATTTGGCAAACAGATAGTTTATAACTTGGATTAATACATAAGTTACTTTTTATCCCGATATTCTCCCGGGATCGAGACTTACGCGGGTAAAACCGCGGGACGCAGCTAGTATAAAATAAAATAGTAACGAAGTCAAAACTGTCTCTTTATTAAATATTTTTGAAAAAAAGTATTAGCTACGAGGTTTAGTCTGATGCGGAAAAAAAATATATATTCTTTAATTTTGTCGTGTCCATTTGTCTGGACGTATGTTCCGAATAGCGCAAAAACTGATAAGTTAGTACACACAGATAGTTTATAAACTGTATTAACATAAAGGGTACTTTTAATCCCAGTATTATTTTCCCGTGGGATATTTTCTGACATCCACGCGGACGAAGCCACAGGCAAAAGCCAGTAATAAATAAAATTAATAAGATATTTTTTATTAACATTCATACTTGTATGGAAGGAAGTACAACTGACATCTATATACTCTATCATCCAATGTTTATTAAAGTTTTGACATTATGACCGTAGGCCGCAATAATGGCGATTCCAGCGAGTGTGTTACCCCAGCGGAATGTGTTCGCTTTTCAGGATTTCGGCTTGACAGATAATTAGTACCTCATCTCGTGTAAATGTGCCCGAAATTCCGATCCAAAGATATTCACGAAAAACAAATCCAGTCACAAATCGACCGTGCGGTGTGGCAACACGTTGTGTTCTGGTTTGCGACTGGTCAATCGTCAACTACTTAATCTACGTCTATTGTATTTTCTATACTTTACATTTACTACATTATTTTTACTAAAACAGGTTAAACCTCAGACGGGCAAGCTGCTCAAGATTCTTGAAAAGGTAAACATTACCCCATAAAATAAAGTTATTATATATAATGCCTTATTGGTCTAGTGGTCGCAAGCGCTACTGCTGAGCTTGAGGTCCTGGCTTCGATTCTTGGGTCGAGCAAAGTGTTATTCGGTTTTTCTATCTGGAATTTCCCAGTAGCAGCCCAGAGTCTGGATTTGTGCCCAGTTGATGGCAATAAGCTCGCGCCCTATTACATGGAACTTAACCATAACTGGTGAAATTTGCGTGTAACTGCCTAATATACCTCTGTCCAACCCTTCGGGGAAACCAGGCCGGATGTTATGTTATAGGCGTAATGGGCCACAGATTTTTACATCCTTCGATCTGCTTTAAAATAATAATGATTACTTTGAATCAAAGCAACGTAAGAAATTTAACGGGAAGTCAAATAAATATAAGAAAGTCGTTTTGTATAATTTCATCCTTACCACTGTGTAAATCTATTTGTTACAGGCACCGGTGTTCCAGTTGGTCATTCATTTTGGACAAAGTCTATGCAAAATCACATTTCCGACATATTTACTGATATAATATACTTACACACACACACACACACACACATAACACACATACATTCTTCCAAAAACATAAACAATACCTTTGGTTTTTTTTTAATAAACTTATTTATTGAACATTGAGTACTGTTTTTTGTAACACGATGCCCCTTGGTAAGACTGGTTGTCAGACTTTCGGCCTTCTGACGACCCGTAACGACTGTCAAATATCCAAGAATGACCGGGACCAACGGCTTAACGTTCTTTCCGAGGCACGGTGAGGTCTCGGTATGTTAAGATGGTCACCCATCCACGGACTGACCGCGGTAAGCATAGCTTAACCTGATCGATCGACCCATGCAGCTGTCATTACTTAGCCACTATTTTTTAATAATAATAAAAAAAACAGCAAATATTCCATAGGTCCTATCTGCCTGTAGGTAACTTTACTAGGTATAGAGTTAATTTGACTGGATCAAAATAATGTAAATCCTCACACAACCGCACTATAACTCTAAATAAGCAAAATGATCATCAGCAAATATTCACTAGCTTTGTTAGTTAACAAGTAAATCAAGATTATCATACGATTTCCCAATAGGGTGGTGCGCTCAATGTATGAAAAAAAATTTTTTTTGGAACTCCTTTTTTGCGGGGTTATTAAAAGTTGCCAATATACATAAGCATTACTTATGTAAAATAATTCCGAAACAAGTTATTAGAAGTACTGCCCCGAGACCAACAAATTTTCAAAAAAAAAACAAAAATCTCGATGTTATCGTAGGGTCATTATAAACCAAACTAAACTACTTATCGTCAATTTTTCATAAAAACCAATATAAAACAGCAAAAGCCACATTTGACCAACAAAGAAACATCTACTAATTTTTACCTACCCAACTGCCCCAGAAGGAGGGTAATGTTTTACGAGAGTATGTATGTATGTATGTATGTCTATTTCTTTGGCACGCTCTGTAGCCTAAACGGCTTGAAGGATTTTAACATACGAGGTGTCGTTAGGTTCGACTTAATTGTGGGAGTGACATAGGCTATATATTTTTTTAAATTTCATCTGGAATAAAAAAAAGGGAGGGGAAGATTTTTTTTTTAAATAAATTAAATAAAAGCTAGTACCTAATCAGTTAATTCCAAATATATAAATTAATAAAACTAAAAAGCTTGAAATAAAACAAATTATTTAAAAAACAAAAAACCAGCCTGCAAAAACGCATAACTTAAAAGAGAAAAACAAGCATTATAATCTGTAGAATTTTGGTATAACAGGCGGGGATAAAACAAAAGTTACACCATATTTCAGGTTATTGGTTTGTTCCCCGCCTGTAATACCAAAATTCTACAGATTATAATGCTTGAACTAGCTAGAGCTAATTTATTGAACGATCAAGTTCTTCTACAGAGATAATTATTGAAAGAAGCTGTGAAACCAAAATTAATGGCTGTTGGTTGTGACGGAACCACCGTTAACACTAGTACTAAAGCTGAAATTATAAAACTGCTTGAAAGCAAGCTGCAACGTCAGATACAAGCAATGCCTGGTATAGTCATTTGCAAATGAATTGACTTTAATACATAATTTTGAACATTTAGACGTTACTACCAAAGGCCCAAAAAGTTTTAGTGATCCAATAGGAAAGACTCTAAATAATACGAGTACCTACCATTCGTTGCCATAAATTGTTGTTTGCCAGACATAACGAAGACCCGTAAGGCTCGCTGGATCTCAGCACGGACCAATTATATCTTTTAGAAATGTGTCAAACAATCATTATAGGCCAGTATCACGAAAGTTTGCCAAACGTAAGTCTGGCATATTATTATGTCATTCCAGATGGCTTACTACGGCAAACAATATTCTGCGGCTCTACATTTCGACGGACAACCCATCAGATATACTGAAAATATGTAAAAATATGTGGAGTTCGTGGTAAAAGTCTAAGCTCCTATCCGGTTGCGTATTAAAACTCAGCCGCATTGCATTTATGAAGCCAAACATTTGTTTGATACAATTAAACTATCACGATACCTGCCAGGTAGTCTTAAACAGATAATAGATCCCGTGATACAACGAAACAGGTATTTTTATCCACTATGAAAATATATTAATGCCATGTTAGGGGAAGATCGAAAAAACATTAGAAAAATTGCCCTTCACCGAATTTTAAAGATACGTGATCGTTCTACTGGCTTTACTCCGCGTGTGTTACTTTGCAGCAATTCAATTCTGGTGCACAAGATTTTACAGATCTCATAGATTGGGAAAACCCTCCGGAACCACCTCTTACCAAAATGATTCCTACCGAAGTTTTTTCATCTTTTTCTTTGAAAGATGTAATAAAATTAGTTACAGAATCTTGCTCAGTAGTCTATGGACCGGAAAGAAGGAAAGGCTGGATTATGAGTCGTGTCTTATTATCGTTCAATACAAAAAAAGAGTAAAAATTTGAATAAATTTTCTTTTTTTGTCACTTCCATGTCGTAAGAATTATTATAATTATAATTATTTTTTGTTTATTTCAGTTTCCTCATATCTTGTTAAACAGTAAACTGTATTATTTTAGTTAAAAAATATTCCGTGGAACTTTTATTTTATTTTTCAATAGACCTAGTTTTTTTCTTCTTTTTGAAAAATTCAAAGTTCTTGGGGCAGTACTTCCACTTTTAGTTGTCCCCATAATAAGTTTTAAACCTGATACCAAGACGCAACGAGCTTACCGCCATCCGCTATGTCTAAAATCGAAAAAAAAAAACGCTCCACCCTATTTCCCAGCAAGATCAAGATATCTAATTACAAATTCGATGTATCCAATAAATATTCCAATCGTATCTTTACATAACCTATATTTACAATATCCAATAACCAACAAGTAGATACAACTTTCTTATTCCTTCAAAATAAATTGACTATCTATTTTATCAGAACGAAAACAGTTGTTGTGTATTAAGGCTCTTACATACTGGCGCGATTCGTCGCGCGACGCTAATTTTAACAAAACAATTTCTGACAAAACTTCACGGCGAACAATGCGGCGGCGTAGCGTCGCACGACTAATCGCGCCAGTATGTAAGAGCCTTTAAACAAAGCAGAAAGAATCAGACGGTCCTACCTACTATGCAGATGACATCAAAGAATACAAGGAGACTTAATTACAGTTTCCAATTGATAGTTCCAGAAAACTCTTATTAGGTGCACCACGAAATAAGGCAATTTCGTGGACAAAAGGCTGTCCCTCATGGTATGGTCACTGTCGGCAATTCAAACAAAAGTTTCCAGTTGACGGCGAAGGGGCGCCCTAGCTGTCCGAATGTATTGAATTTCGCCCAAAGGAGGATGACCACACGTTAGTGTTCCCTCGGAACAAACTCAAACTCAAAGCATTTATTTAAAAATAAACCAATTACAGGCACTTTTGAATTGTCAAGGGGTCGGTCAGTCAGAAAGATGAAGCTAGTTGCCCATTCCAAAGTTTGTTTGTTGCACTTTCACGCTAAAACAGCTGAACGGATTTGAATGAAATTTGGCACATAGGTAGACCATGACCTAGGTTGAGACATAAGATATCCATCAGGATATCCCATGACCCGGATAAATCTCGAGCCCGTGCGATTATCAAATCCCACGGGATGGACACTATGCGGGCGAAATCGCGGGCGCAGCTAGTAAGAAACAAAAGGAAGTATGTATACCTAGTAAGGTGGTACAGTCACGGACTTTAATTGATGAGCCACCTTCAAACTTTTCAATTTTGCAGTTTCATACATTCACGAGATTACACGATTAAACACGAACTCAAATCGCACGCTCGTAAACAAGATGACAAATAAATTACTTTTAATCGGAAATATCCATAGAGGTTGACTTTATTAGTTAACCCGTATGGATATTTCCGATTAAAAGTAATTTATTTGTCATCTTGTTTACTTTCATACATTTACGAGATTAAACGATTAAACACGAACTCAAATCGCAAGCTCGTAAACAAGATGACAAATAAATTACTTTTAATCGGAAATATCCATAGAGGTTGACTAATAAGTTCTCAATGATAAAAATAAATACAATTTTGCATTAAGTTTATCCAATCTATTTGATACCGACCTCCTTTGAATCATAGCTCATTAACTCGATAAATAAGAAAACATAACTGAAGACAGTGACAGTTGAAATATCAAGATGACAAATAAATTACTTTTAATCGGAAATAGTCTTATCCATAGAGGTTGACTAATAAGTTCTTAATGATAAAAATAAATACAATGTTGCATTAAGTTTATCCAATCTATTTGATACTGACCTCCTTTGTATCATAGCTCATTAACTCAATAATTCTGAAAACTTAACTGAAGACAGTGACAGTTGAAATATCAAGATGACAAATAAATTACTTTTAATCGGAAATAGTCTTATCCATAGAGGTTGACTAATAAGTTCTTAATGATAAAAATAAATACAATGTTGCATTAAGTTTATCCAATCTATTAGATACTGACCTCCTTTGTATCATAGCTCATTAACTCAATAATTCTGAAAACTTAACTGAAGACAGTGACAGTTGAAATATCGATGTCAGAGAATTTCTCCGTACGCTAACGTTACTATGCAGCAGTAACCTAGCAACAATTGTTTATCGTTGATAGGTTACTGTTGCTAGACCTGCTATTGGTTGACTTTGAGTAGTCACTGCTGTCAAGTTTGTAGTTCTGGCTCTCAGGTTAGCCAATCGGTAAAGATATGAAATATAATTTTCTTCTTCTAATACGAAGACATATGACTTTGCGTGTCGGGAACCGAATAAACCCGAAGTGCATCACACGGCTAAAATGCGAACAGTACCAGGTGGCTCATCAATTAAAGTCCGTGACTGTACATAGAAAACGTAGATTATAAATATTAGTTCCAATATAGTTTGGTAACTAAAATAATGTTTTTAAACAAGTATAAAATTATTCATGGCCCTTGAACAATTTCAATTCACTTTTAGCCCTATTTTCATGGTTATTATTTTATCATAGTGTTTATTGAAATTCTACCGTAGAAGTTCTGAATTTTACATTGAAAGGTCAATCAATCTACCTAGCCTTTCCCAACTATGTTGGGGTCGGCTTCTATTCTAAGCGGATGCAGTTGAATACCAGTATTTTATCTATCTAAAAACACGATACTCCTTTGTAATACTGGTTTTCAGAATTTCGGGCTTCTGACAACCCATAACGACTGTCAATGCTCCAATAATTTCAGTCGGGACCAACGTCTTAACGTGCTCTCTAAGTCATGGTGGGGTCTCGCCATCTTGGTATGTTAAAATGGTCACCCATCCTTGGACTAACCATGGCACGCGTACCTTAACCGGATCGATCGACCCGTGCAATTGTTACTTAGACACGAGCCCCTCCATTGAAAATTAAGGAAGAATGGATGTAAGGAAGGTCTCTCTGCGTCCAGCGCCTGGTGTTGCAACACGTCGTGTTTTGGTTTGCGACTGGTCAATCGTCATCCTGAATATGCCTTGTTGAGAGGTAAAACACGTGTCGATTTCTTACATTGATTTTTATGACTCTTGAAGAATAGTAAAGCGGAATATATTACTAAATCTACGTCTATTGTCAATTAACTAGGTAAGGAACTGAAATATTATCCGTATCCTAAAACTATAGATATTATCATCCACGATATGACACTGATGAACTTCCTTTTCAAGTCAAAAGTAGTTTTAGTTAAGCTTTACATTTTACTGCAATAGATAAAATCAGACACAGATTTATAGTACCAAATTAAAATCTTCTAATTGAGTTATCCTCTACATCACAATATATACCTACGTTGTCTCTAACGGTATCCCCACACGATGGTCGCCATTGCCTCGCAACGCTTGACAATTTGTCCAAAACCAAGGGAGCTTTTCAATAATAATTCCTCTATAAATTCTACCGGTGACCGCATCTCGTACTATAGCCACAGTAGAAGTATGAAACAGTAGCTCAACTAGGCTATTTAATTTTTTCCATCGGTGCTTATGGCCAATCATTGCATTACATAAAATCATTAGATGACCATTCAACAATCAATCTAGCGTAAGTGCATTTCGGTAAATCCGTTTTCAATCTGATCGATATTGACGCCATAGATCAAGTAGAAATCGATCAATTTGGTAAATAATATATTACGTATATCGAACCAAAATTATAGGTTGAACTGTTAACTACCAGATTGACTGTCTACTATATAGGTAACTTTTCACCAAACTAAATGCGACAGCCACACCAACTAAACTGCAAAACTCTCTTATCGTAAAGAGCGCATGTCTCTGAACTCCGTCGATTCGGGTATTTTGGGTGTTTGTTCGTAGTGGTTCTACTGTTTATTTTACACTGTGCTAAAGTGGCCGTAGTCTAGTGGACGTAAGCTATTAATTATTATATTGCCTTTTTGGCTACATTCGTCGAATAGTTGCTTTATTGAGTCCTTTGTTATTTAGTTGGTATTCCCGTTTTGATTCTGTAATAAACTGGCGAGTTTCAGTGAGGGATGAGGTTTCATAGAGAATGCTGTATTGTTTAATGTTAATACAGTGTGTAAAATAACTTTTATAATTAAATTGTAATTAGGTACTTCGATCAACAATGTTTGAATTTCATTCTATTGCGCTAAGATAATTACTTATTCATTTTTTTTCAATTCAGTAGTCGGATTGAACGAATAACTAACACCAACTTTATTTATACTACTACTGTAATATTATTCCGAATGATAAATTATACCAAATATTTCCATATCCATATTAATACGCTAATATACTAATACTAATATCATAAATTCGAAAGTAACAGACAGACAGACCTCTGTCTGTCTGTATGTTAACGTTTCACGCCTAAACTACTGAACGGATTTTGACAAAAGGTAAGGAGATATATAGCATCCTGGGGAAAGACTTAGGCGACTTTTTTCATAAATAATCCTATAGGGAGTGGTATAGGAGATGAAAGTTTGTTTATGAAACCCAGCATTTCTTAAGTATCCCGGTTGTACGTTCCCGTGGGACCATGTCCAACATCCACGCGGGCAAAGCCCCGGGCAAAAGCTATACATAAACAAGTTAAATTAATATTTTTATTTTTTTAAACTTCGACAAAAAAAAGCATCTATTAAACGATTTTTTTAAAATATCTACTATGACTCTCGATCAAGTCACCTTTCAAACAAAACAAAATTGGTTCAGCCGTTTGGCAGCTACGATGGCGAAGACAGACACACAGATACACACGTTAAACTTATAACACCCCTCTTTTTCCGTCGGGGTTAAAATTATCTATCTTTAACAAAGTAAAAATGACTTCAAATTAAATCTCAAACAAAACAATAAAACAAGCGAATGTGATAAGTTTCAAGTGAGTTATACCATTTTGAAGACGAGCTATCTTTACAATCATACTCAGCCTAGAATGTTCCCACTGCTGGGACATAAGCCTCGTCTCGATGAGAGGGTACTAGGTCGTAATCCACCACCCACGCGGGCCCAGTGCGGGTTGGTAGATGTCACAAGTCTTCGATTTTTTGGTTCTAGGACATGCCGGTTTCCTCACGATGTTTTCCTTCACCGTTTTGAGAGCAGTGGTGGTGAAATAATGGATTTACAGTGAAGCGCCTGTCTGGGTTCGTCCTACAAACTCGTAAGTCACGCCCGTTAGGTACCTACCATGAGGCGAGCACTGCTCATAATTTTTCCCTTCTTCAATTTTACAAACAGTAGGTACAATAAAATATGGTTACTTTAGCAGAATCATAATATGAAAATATGTATTATGAATCATCGTAAAATGTCACAAACTGACAATTCATAATATGATCTGCGTGGAATTCATATTACGAAATAATTCATCTGTTTCACAGTTTTCTATGGAGATTCGTAAAATGGTGGACCATTTTACGAATCTCGAAAAATTATGAAATGCTTTTGTTTCAAATTAGAGCAATTGCTAATGACAGCTGGAATTCAGGAAATGAACTGCTCTTAGAGGAAGTGCTAATGTGGCCGGTTTAGGTCCCCTGTAGTGGTATTCTGTAAAAAGCTCACCGTGAACTTAGTGAGCTTTAAATGAGCTGTTTCTCCACCTGACGCTAGGGATTGACAGTTCACTTCACCTAATTTTTCAGCGTGAGGTGTTTACAGAATAGACCGACAGGTACTAGCCTACCAGGGTTTCGGGAAAGTCCGAAAGAGATACCGGGACCTTAGCAACAGGCAACTGAACGAACACGGGTGGGTTTTAGTCAGTAAAAGCCTGACACGACCTTCCGCTCCGCCCAGAGCGGACGAAGTCATTGGATGACCCTCAAAAAAAAATAAAAAAATACTAGTTTACTAACAGAAAAATGTCCAAGTAAAATGTACAACAAAATTGTAAACAGATTACCGTGTATTACCATAGTTGAGCAATATTATAAGTTCATCCACCTCCAGGCCAGTCTGGTGCAATTCGTTACTGTAATGTGAGCAATCTGTCGTTCGCCGAGCAATATAACTCAGACCGCGTTATAAGCGCCCTATGAGCTATAATGGCGATTTTGTTAGCTTCTTTATTGTTATTGTGATAATAATAGTTTTTTTTTTTTGCAGTCGACAAGGAAGATACGGATTGACACGATCAATTTGTCGGATTTATGAGGCAATATTTTTTCTGTGATGTACTTGGCTGTAAATTAGAAGCGGAAAAACAATAACAGGAAAGATCTGGAAATGATCATTTTTCATAAGATTTTTCATAAGGAAATATCTTATTGTGATATCTTGTACAGTACGACACAAACAACTTAGATGTAGCCTACATTCATTTATTTCAATTTTACGAATGTATTTGGTTATATGACTTTAGAAGTTGTTGCGTTTCCGTAATGATCATTTCACCTAAAGCAGTAATAAAGATGGAGATGTTGAAGGCGCACTCAGTTCGTATGCTGATCGGTTTTACGAATTTTTCTGATGCTACATTTAAGTTGTGTCGTACTGTACCTACCTGTTTACCATAAAAAATCTCATACGTATAGGTTTTTTTTTTTTGTAACATCGCACAAACTTTAATTAGGCACACCAGCTATGCATAAGTAACTTCAGATGAGTTGGATGTTAAAACTAGATAATAAAAAATCTGACGTCATCACGAAACATCGTAATGAAAACCATAAAAGTATTTTATGGCACAACCCCTGCATAGGACCAACCCCTGCATTATTTTATCCCCTCAAAATTATTTAACCTTGACTCACATGCTACCCAAACTTTTAAATGAAGTCCCTTGCATTTGTATATTTTTTCATTCTTCATTAAAATCTATGTATCCCAAAAATAATGAATAATGCCTCATTGGTAATAGTGTTCGTAAGCGCTACTACTGAGCATGAGGTCCTAAGTTCGATTCCCAGGCAAAGTATTATAGGGTTTTTCCATCAGAAATTTCTCATTAGCAGCCCGGAATTTGGATTTGTGCTCGGTTGATGGGAATAGGCTCGCCCCCTATTACATCGGACTTGAAACATAACTGGCGAAATGTGGGTGTATAATAGTTACCTACACTTCTACCCAACCCATCGGGGATTATAGACGTGATGTTATGTTATATTCAAATCAGATTAAGAAATACAGGGTGAAAAACACCCATCTCATAGCCTTCAACTGCGCATTCTGTACATCAAATTAAGAAACATAGCACAAAAAATAATAATTGGGAAACGACTTATATTTTTGGTGTGAAAAATCGCTGTTTACGGTAGTGCGCAACGTAACGCACGCAAAACATTGTGTTTATGGGTGGAAGCAACGGTTCAGGGTTTGTGGGGTTATTTAAAATTAAGTTATAATATTTAAAACTTGCTTTATTTAAAAAACCTCTGAAAATGTTGGATCTTTGACCTTCAATATCTCCGTAACCAGAAGGTTCCCAGGTATGGTTCAGAACAAAAAAAATATCAGAATAAAGGCTCTTACATATTGGCGCGATTCGCCGCGCGACGCGAATTTTAACAAAACAATTTCTGAGAAAACTTCACGGCGAACAATGCGGCGGCGTCGCGTTGCGCGGCGAATCGCGCCATTATGTAAGAGCCTTAACGGGAATAACAGGTGACTTTTGGCTTCGTTAAGCGCCTTCTTAACGGGTGTACCGTTATAAACTAAAATCAAACAGTAAGATAAACCCTTTAATGCTCCACAAACTACACTAGTTTTGATACGGAACAGCAATAAAACAACCATAACAATTAAGGCAATCTACACACGAAAACATTATACAATCATGTATATACAGCATGACTGTATCAGAACGGTGTGGTGGTTAAGGGTGTGGTAGAGACCATCAAACCAAACAACTTTCTCCATGGAAACAACATCGTAATTGAGAAAAAATAATCAGCCGTCCCATACATTTGGTTCCAGTAGGTATTGAAGTTTTGTATGGGACAGAGTCCGTACCACACCCTTAGACCTCACCTTTATGATACAAACTCAAACTCACAGCATTTATTTCAAATAAACCAAGTACAGGTACTTTTGAATTTTCAAGGAGTCAGTCAGTCGAAAAGAGGACGCTAGTTGCCCATTCCAAAGCGTAGTAGGTTCCTATGGAGAAGAACGGGCAAGAAACTCCACGGACACTAAATCAAAATATTGGTTATCTTATCATTCATGTTGAAATAATACATGTGAGAACAATGTAGAAAGACGTTCACGTTAAAAGCGTCCGTAATAAAAAGATTAAATCAATTCAAAGAATCCTTACTTCCTTACTATTATAAATGCGAAAGTAACTCAATCTGCGCTTTTGACTATATGAGCCTTTGAATTTCTACGCTTTGACATTCTGCTCTTTTGACAATTTGCAACCCACTTGTCATTTCGCGCTTTTTACCTTATGCGCCCAACGGTCTGACGGTCTGTCTGTTTGTCGCGCTTTCATGCCAAAACTACTAAACCGATTTAAATGAAATTTGGTACACAGATAGTCTAGAACCTGAGAAAGGACATCGGCTACTTTTTATCGACATACCACGCGGGCGAAGCCGCGGGCGGAAGCTAGTTAAAATATAAAATATAGCAGCATGGTAGCTAAGAGATGACCAGTCCCTACTGACGGCGCCCGTTCACGAACATGACGCATGGGTCAGCACCATTTAGCTCAACCATTTTGAAGGGAACTTAATGATCCAACACACATGCCACCATGCTGCAATACGTGCTGTATTGCAGTATGGTGTATTATTATACAGCATGTATTGCCGTATAATACAGCATGTTAACTACATACAATCTTCCAATAACGTAAGTTCAAAACTGCTTAATTCGCACCTCGTTCTTCCAATATATCTACGAGGTATATCTAAGGGAAAATTGTAAAATTGAGATCGTTACTCATAGAGTACTGCACACGAGGACCGTATTAAAGTTTAAAGGTCTGCCCCATTATTCATGAGTAGGATACGGTATACTGTAGGATACAATATACGGTAGGATGCGGTCTCAGTTGATTCCCCACACGTAATAGTCGCTATAAATTTCGTGAACTTTATTGGCTATTAAAATAAGTAATGAAATTGTTCGTGTTTCATAGATTTCGAGGAAGTACCAACAATTAAATTGTAATGTAATAAGAATGCTCACGATTCTCGTTAAGTGTGCCTTTTTAATTTAGTTGTTATGTAGAAAATTCTGTTTTCGCTTTAGGTTCTATAAAATTGATGTTGGCATTTGTAAATTGAAGAATCAAACTGAATAATTGTTTCATGTATGTAATTTAGCTATTCGCCAATAAATAAATGTCATAATAAAACTGTAATTCATCAATTTTTGTAGCTTTTTAGAGGTATGAGGAACAGGGTGTAAAGTTTACTCATTCCCTATAGGAACGGGAAGATGCTCCGACCAGATGGGTGTCGTGTCTGGCGGGCGACTGCCCAACGATTGATGTCGAGATTTTGTATTATGTACTAGCTGCGCCTCGTGGTTTCACCCGCGTAAGTCTCGATCCCGTGGGAATATCGGGATAAAAAGTATCCTATGCCCTATTCCAGGTCATGGTCTATCCTGTGCCAAATTTCATCCAAATCCGTTCAGCCGTTTTAGCGTGAAAGCATAACAAACAAACTCACTTTCGCATTTATAATATTAGCTAGGATGTCATTGCAGAGTAAACTCTTATTGCGCTATGCAGGATTTTTGTGTGACGTCAGGTCTTTGATGCGTAGTTCGCATGTAGCGATGTAGATGCCGCCACAGCTTTAATTGGTAGTTAAAATAAATGATTACAGCATTCAGGGGGCCTAGTCTACTATTTTACAAACGTGTCAGTGGTCTCGCAATGATGAGTTTTTGACAGATTGTGTATGGCATATCTGTCAAAAACTGATCATTATGGCCCCCTGAATTTGTGTCTTTTTTTCAGGATGACGCGGTAGAATGCAACATGATTTTGTACATCACATTTACATACAACTGAGCAGCGTTAATAAATATGAAGAATAAATACCGTACCGTACTGTTACCGTTATAATTGGAGCTTATTTTGCCTTACCATTTTAAAAACTCAGACGTATAAACCCCCCTATTTTTACCAGTCAAGATCTCAGGTAAATAATAAAACGGGACATATTGTTAGACTTATTCAAAACTCTTGGATATTTTATTTCCATTAGATGAGAAGATCAGACGACAGACAGACGCTCTGAAATAACGGGCTCATTAAATATGAAGAAATCTTACTCGGCAAAAAAACTCAAGTACCCTCTTACAAAGATACTACTAATTTGCAACTTTATTTACTGTAAAAGTGTACTTTTGTGTAATACCTCCCCAGTCTTTGGTAGAGACTATTTTAATTAGTACAATGTGCATACTTATCGTTCGTTCAAGCTCAAATTAAGTGCCTTACAGTTACAGTACGAACCACTTACACAGTTAAGAGTTTTTAGGGTTCCGTTATTCCGTACACAAAGGGTAAAACGGGACTCTATTACTAAGACTCCGCTAACCGTCCGTCTGTCACCAGGCTGTATCTCATGAACCGTGATAGTTAGACAATTGAATTTTTCACAGATGATGTATTTCTGTTGCCGCTATAAAAACAAACACTAAAAACAGACAAAAATTAATTTTGAAGGGATAACAAACGTGTTTTTATAGATAATGGTACGGAACCATTCGTGCGCGAGTCCGAGTCGCACTTGGCCTTTTGGCTTGGTTGTTTGTTTACATTTTGTTCAACTGTAATTTTGTGCTCGTGAAAAATGTAAAGAACTGCTCTCAGTACGTTGTTTGTGAAAGAACTAATTGGCGACTACAGAAAAAGAAACTGTCTGCTATAAAAATAAATACTTTTGATGCTGAGCTTAACATAGATAGCAGCTCACTGCTATCAAAAAATATATGTTTGCCATAGATTCATGTACAACATTTTGTATTGAGCAATTTTTTCGTATGACTAATACTTTTGCCTTAAAAAATATTTAACAAAATGCAATTTTTGGCTAATATTTCCCTACTACTTCTAAACGGCTTTGATGTTTGGAAATATTTTTATACTGAAAAATTGATGGTTAGAAGTACTACAGATTGTATTGAGCAGAAATGTAAATTAAACAATTTTTTTTTTAATTACCCCTCTTAGAGATACAGGTTCAGAGGTGCTCTGCGCAGGCGCGCGCGGCAGTCGCGCGTTAGCATTGAGACGGGACGTTGTGTCGCTCGCTGCTCCGCGCCGGCTATTGACCGACTTCTTACGTTTGTGTATGTTAGTGCAAATAATCACGAACAAATTACAATAGTGTGCGTGTCTACACTAGCTCGCTGCAGAGAGTCTTGTTCGCGTGGATGCTTTATTAGTGCTGCGGTTTCTACGTACATACTGTTTTTGTTTATATGGTTTTTATGTAGGTCATCATCTGCCTAGCCTTTTCCCAACTATGGTATGGTCCATACTAGGTAGGTAGGGTAGGTAGGGTAAGTAGGGTAAGTAGGGTAGGTAGGGTAGGTAGGTAGGGTAGGGTAGGTAGGGTAGGTATCGGGGCTCGGTCCACACGTGCGTTCGGCAGCGGGGCGGTTCTATTGTGGACGTTTCGTTCGCTAGCCCCGCTGTCGCGAGCCGTGTCTGTGACTGGCGTGTCGCTGTGGAGGAGGAGACGTTGTCGGATCACAGATACATCCGCTTCGACGTCTCCGCCCAGACAGCCGGCGGCCGCAGTCCACCGGCCCCGCGAACGGACGGTCCACCCTGGGCGCGCAAGCACATCGACAGGGAGCTTCTCGAGGAGGCCGCTATTGTCCAGGCCTAGAGCTGGGAGTCGGCAATGAACGGACCCGTCGACGTCGAGCAGGAGGCGCTGTGGTTTCGCAGGGCGATGACGCAAATCTGCGACGTGTCAATGCCCCGGGCCCACGCACAGCCCGCAAGGCGCCAGGTGTACTGGTGGACCGCCGAGATCGCACAGATGCGCGTCGCGTACGTGGCGGTCAGACGCCAGTACACCCGATACCGGAGAAGACGTCGTCGGGTCCCTGAAGAAGAGGCCGCGCTGTATGAGGTGTACCGCGCGGCTAAGGAGACTCTGTGGCTGGCCATTGGCGAGTCGAGGACGCGAGCTAGGGAGAAGATGTTGGAGACTCTAGACGGGGATCCGTGGGGGCGCCCTTATCGCGCGGTCCGAGGGAAACTTCGAGCCGCGGCGCCCCCACTTACGGAGAGTCTCCAACCCGAGCTAATGGAAGAGGTGGTTGCAGCCCTCTTCCCGGCAAGAGCGGAGCATACTCCGCCGCCGATGGCTTTGCCCACAGCCGCAGAGTCTACAGAGGTGGAGAACGCCATCAGCGTCCCAGAGGTGACACAGGCAGAGATGAGGGCAGCCGTGATGCGGCTCCGGGCCAAGAACGTGGCTCCGGGGCCCGACGGGATCCACGGCTGCGTGTTAGCCCTCGCTCTGAAGGAGCTTGAGCCCCAACTGAGAGGACTCTACACAGCGTGCCTGGAGCAGGGCCAGTTTCCCACTTTGTGGAAATCTGGTCGTCTGGTCCTGCTCAGGAAGGCGGGGCCCATAGTGCTGCTAGACGAGGTGGGCAAGCTGTTTGAGCGGATAATCGCAGCCCGCCTCGTCGGCCACTTGTGCAGAGAGGGGCCGGACCTGGACGACAGCCAGTTCGGGATTCGGCATGGGCGCTCCACAATCCACGCTGTGTCGCGGGTTAGAGTCCTGGCGGAGGAAGCGGTGTCTCAGGGCGGGGTGATGTTGGCGGTGTCCTTGGACATCTCCAACGCCTTCAACACCCTGCCCTGGAGTTGTATTCGGTAGGCACTGCGGTACCACGGGGTGCCTCCCTACCTCCGCCACATCGTTGGGGCTTATTTGTCGGAGAGGTGTGTCACCTACATGGGACGTGATGGCGGAAACCAGCGCCGCATGTCGTGCGGTGTTCCACAGGGCTCGGTTGTAGGCCCGCTCCTGTGGAACATCGGGTACGACTGGGTGCTGAGGGGCGAGCTCAGTCCGGGGGTCGACCTGACGTTTTATGCGGATGACACGCTGGTCACTGCCCGGGGGAGCTCGCACAGGGAGGCAGCGTTGCTGGCGACGGCTGCGATCTCACAAGTGGTGAGCCGCATACGTCACCTAGGCCTGGAGGTGGCCCTCAGTAAATCGGAGGCCATGGTCTTTCATGGCCCCCGGCGGGCGCCGCCACCCGGCTCACACATCGTGGTCGGGGGGGCCCGGATCGCTGTCGAGTCCACCATGAAGTATCTGGGATTGGTGCTCGACAGCCGGTGGGACTTCGGGCCCCATTTCCGACGGCTGGCGCCCAGGTTGCTGGGCGCTGCTGGGGCGCTGTCAACGCTGCTTCCCAATCTGGGGGGCCCGAGCGCCGCTTGTAGGCGGCTCTACGTGGGGATCGTGCGATCGATGGCCCTTTACGGGGCCCCGATCTGGGCGGCTGACCTGACGGCCGGTAGTATCGCAGTCCTGCGCAAGCCGCAGAGAGCGATGGCCGTCAGAGTCATCAGGGGGTACCGCACGATCACCTACGAGGGGGCTTGTGCACTGGCCGGATCCCCGCCCTGGGACCTCGAGGCGAAAGTACTCGCGTCATCGTATCGGTGGCGCGAGGAAGCGAGGGCGCGGGGTGAGCAACCGATGCAGCGACACATAGAGCTGCATCGGTCTCAGCTTCGCGAGGTCCTGGTAGCGGAATGGCGGGAAAGGCTTTCACGCCCTACCGCCGGCCTCGACATCATCGAGGCGGTCCGGCCGGTGCTCGAGCGCTGGCTCGGGAGGAGGCACGGCTCCCTGTCGTTTCGGGTGACGCAGGTGCTCTCGGGGCATGGTTGCTTCGGGAAGTACCTGTGTCGCATAAACAGGGAGCCGGACGCTCGGTGTCACCACTGCGTCGACTGCCGGGAGGACACGGCGCGGCATACGCTGGCAGAGTGTGCCGCTTGGGAGGAGCCGCGCCGTGCCCTCATCTCAGAAGTAGGCAGTGACCTCTCGCTACCGGCCGTCGTTGAGTCGATGGTCGACAGCGAGGAGTCCTGGGACGCGGTGGTTTCCTACTGCGAGACGGTCGTCTCGCAGAAGGAGGCTGCGGAAAGGGAGAGGGAGATCTCGTCCACTCACCCGGCCCGCAGCAGTCGCACCGGGCGTCGGCGGAGGGCGGATAACGCCCTCTTCCAGCCCCCCTAAATGGGTCCAGGGGCGACGGACTCGGGAACGTCCGTCGCCCCCCAAACATCAGGACCCGAGGTGGCGGCGCGTAGTGTTCCACGCACGCCCCTCTTAGACGTCACGGGGGGAGTCAAACACCTCACTCCCCCCCTGACCCGAGGAGGCCCGCGATGGCGGGCCGGCACCAGTCGGGGGTTGCGGAAGATTTTTACGTTCCCGCGACCCCCGGCGTAGGTGTGAGTCGGAACACCGGGGTGGTTTTTAGTCAGTAAGAGTCTGACAGGCCCCTCCGCCCGCCCCAGGGCGGAGGACATCCATGAGGATTTTCCACCCCGGAAAAAAAAAAAAAAAATGGTAGGGTAGATAGGGGTAGATAAGTAGGGTAGGTAGGTAGGGTAGGTAGGTAGGGTAAGTAGGCTAGGTAGGGTAGGTAGGGTAGGTACGGTAGGTAGGTAGGTAGGGTAGGTAGGTAGGATAGGTAGGTAAGTAGGGTGGGTAGGTAGGGAGTGTAGGTAGGTAGGTAGGGTAGGTGACCGACCATCCGACCGACCGATGGACCGACAGACCGACCAAACGACCGACCGACAGACCGACCGACCGACCGACCGACCGACAGACCGACCGACCGACCGACCGACCGACAGACCGACCGATAGACAACAAAGCCTTAGTAATAGGGTTCCGTTTTACCCTTTGGGTACGGAACCCTAAACAACAGTGCATTAATGATAAGATAAAATTACTACGCAGTTGAAAGAAAAGACAAATTATTTATTTTATTATGCAAAATCGAGTAGGTACCAGGGCCAAGCCACCTTTAGACACCAGTGCCAAAAACCAGGGCTCGAAATACTTTCAAGTGTTTTCTTTCTGCATTGAAAATAGATCTGTAAAGCCATACAAATAAGGAGTACAATCGCGTATGCAAAAAAGGTTACGTCCAACTTCCAACCAAGACTTGGTGGAAGAAAAATACTTGCATAGAACATTGATCCTCAACTCTATAGAAATAAAGATTACAATAGCGTTTACAAAAAAAAACTTCTAAACCTAAACGTAAAAAAATACTTTCATAGGAAATTGTTCCGTGCAACCTTACCAATAAGGATTATGATCGCATTTGTGAATGAGTAACGTGAGTCCCATTGATTAAAAATCTTTGATGCGTTGCGCTTTGAAGTAAAAAGTTCGTTCCATTTTCAAATAACACACAACAGATAACTCCCCTAAGACGACACACTGACTGCATCGTCACTTGTTTTTGACCAGTAGGTACAGCAATTTTGATTTATCTCGAAGAACTTTATCAAAATAATGCTAGAATTTCCAAGCATGTTTGAGAAAAGATTTTATTTAATTTTCGATTTGTTTTGCAAATAGAGCTGTTTATGGAGCAGTTTGAAGATTGATAACGAATATTCGGTGGAGTACTTTGAGAATAATTCAAGATACCTATGGAGCAGAATGGGAATAAAATAATAAGTATTTTTTAATAATACAAATTCCTTGGAGTAACTTGGGAAGTAATGTATGAGATTTTTATCTTTTTAGATCAAAAGAATGGGGTACTTTGGGAATAACCCGTTTAAAATAAATAAGAAACAAATGAACATATTGGCGCGTGAAACATTATCCTTGTTTGTCATTAATTCTGGAAATTACAATTAATTTACTTAGTTTGAAATTCCGCGCATTGTGAGATTGAGAAAAGTTCTATACAAGACTTGGCCGCAATCAGGCATTGATGGACTCACGTATGTGTGCCTCGGTTTTGCCTCGGCCCACATTTTCACGATCGTCCTTCAATAGCCCAGTTGCAGGCCGCGACAGTAATGTACGGAAGAAAGAATACTTGCATAGAACATTGATTCGTAACATAATATAAATAAGGAGCAGAATTGCGTCTACAAAAAAAAAAACTTCCAAACCTTTAAAGTAAAAATACTTGCACAGAACATTGATCCGTAACTTCATATAAATAAGGAGCAAAATCGCGTCGAGAGTCGACGGAGCAAAATACTTTGAAGTCTCGCGAGTATTTCGGGTCGGCACTTGGTCGGCGTAAGTACCTACTTATAAGTAAAAACCTGGTGTAAAATACCTGGTCGCGTAAATACGCACCTTCTCTAAAAGAATAAACAAGTGAACATATTGGCGCGTGAAAAATTATCATGGTCCGACATTGCTTTGAATTTCTGCGCATATTTGAGAAAAGGTCAATTATGAGAATACACCAGCAAAGACACCGACTTCCGAAACTAAAGTTATTTTTCACTTTTTTATTGTTTTTTGTGAAGTCGGTTGTTTTTTTTTTTGTAAAAAGTTTTCTTCCACATATATGCTAAAAATAATGTCCTGTTCAAAACATAAAATATACGTATACGCACAAACATAAGTATCGATCTATACAAATATCAGCCTTGCATCTACCATTAATGAGGCACAAGAATCGTAGGCAAAAATGGCGACCTACGTGCGCATGTTTGCGCCCCTGCATATTCTTTGATCAACATTTTAGTGAAGCGCGCCACCGCGCGTGTCTAGAGTAAGGACTTAAGCTCCGCCAACATGCGCAAGGTCAGTCAGGAAACTATGGCCCTTAAATTGGATTACCTGTTTGACCGGCCATAAATCCAGACTCCGGGCTACCACTGAGAAATTTCAGATGGAAAAACCCAATTGAAAAAAGAGAAAGAAAGAGAAAGAAAGAGAAAGATAGAGAAAGAAAGAGAAAGAAAGAGAAAGAAAGAGAAAGAAAGAGAAAGAAATAGAAAGAAAGAGAAGGAAAGAGAAAGAGAGAAAGAAAGAGAAAGAGAAAGAAAGAAAGAAGGAAATAAATCTGCTGTATACGTGATTTTACTCTGTTTTTAATAAGTCATTCATCAAACATATTTATCAAAAAACATCACGCGTTTATTCCCCGAAGGGTGAGACAGAGATGTACCTATAGTACACCAACATTTCGCCAGTTATGTTTTTTTAAGTTCCATGAATTATATTACGTCTGGATTACCTGTTTGAAGAGAAAGAAAAACTAAGAAAGAAAGAGAAAGAGAAAGAGAAAAAGAAAGGGAAAGAGATAGAGATAGAGATGGAGAAAAAAAGAAATAAATAAATCATTTATTTGCTGGTAATGTAGGAAAGAGAAATAAAGAGAAAGAAAGAAAGAAGGAAATAAATCTGCTGTAAACGTGATTTAACTCTGTTTTTAATAAGTCATTCATCAAACATATTTATCAACAAAACATCACGCGTTTATTCCCCGAAGGGTGAGACAGAGATGTACCTATAGTACACCCACATTTCGCCAGTTATGTTTTAAGATCCATGTATTATATTACATGTCTGGATTACCTGTTTGAACCAGACTCCGGGCTACCACTGAGAAATTTAAGATGGAAAAACCCAATTGAAGAAAGAGAAAGAAAGAGAAAGAGAAAGAGGAAGAGAAAGAGAAAGAGAAAGAGAAAAAGAAAGAGGAAGAGAAAGAGAAAGAGAAAGAGAAAGAGAAAGAGAAAGAGAAAGAGAAAGAGAAAGAGAAAGAGAAAGAGAAAGAGAAAGAGAAAGAGAAAGAGATAGAGATAGAGAAAGAAAGAAAGAAAGAAAGAAAGAAATAAATAAATAAATCATTTATTTGCTGGTAATGTAGGAAAGAGAAAGAAAAAAAGAAGTAAATAAATCTGCTGTATACGTGATTTTACTCTGTTTTTAATAAGTCATTCACCAAACATATTTATCAACAAAACATCACGCGTTTATTCCCCAAAGGGTGAGACAGAGATGTACCTATAGTACACCCACATTTCGCCAGTTATTTTTGTAAGTTCCATGTAATATATTACATGTCTGGATTACCTGTTTGATCCAGAATTTGGGCTACAATTGAAAAATTTCAGATGGCTAAACCCAATACAAGAAAGAGAAAGACAGAGAAAGAGAGAGAGAGAGAGAGAGACGAAGAGAAAGAGAAAGAGGAAAGAGAAAGAGAAAGAAAGAGAAAGAGAAAGAGGAAAGAGAAAGAGAAAGAGAAAGAGAAAGAGAAAGAGAAAGAGAAAGAGAAAGAGAAAGAGAAAGAGAAAGAGAAAGAGATAGAGATAGAGATAGAGATAGAGATAGAGATAGAGATAGAGATAGAGATAGAGATACAGATAGAGATAGAGATAGAAAGAAATAAATAAATAAATCATTTATTTGCTGGTAATGTAGGAAAGAGAAAGAAAGACAGAAGAAATAAATCTGCTGTATACGTGATTTTACTCTGTTTTTAAAAAGTCATTCATCAAACATATTTATCAACAAAACATCACGCGTTTATTCCCCAAAGGGTGAGAAGAGATGTACCTATAGTACACCCACATTTCGCCAGTTATTTTTGTAGTTTCCATGTATTATATTACATGTCTGGATTACCTATTTGATCCAGACTCTGGGCT